>WYDI02010517.1:10010-32649 GCA_009867235.2 Psittacus erithacus | reverse complement strand
TTTGGGTCAGGTGTCCTGCCCCTGCTTCCTCCCGGCTTTCCCTCCTCCCAGGGCAGAGCATGAGGCTCAGAAAGTTCCTGATAAGTGTAAACACTCTAAGCAGCAGCCACAAACATCAGTATCATCAGTACTGTTCCCAGACCGAAAGTCACAAACACAGCACTGCACCAGTCACCAAGAAGGACAAAAATGACCGCTACTGCTGAATCCAGGACAGTGGTTAGCAAGAAAGATTATTTGGATTGTACCAGCACATGGAGAATGTTTACCTTCCTTTATCTATCTTTAAGGGAAGTCAGTATCAGTCATTATATTTTAACCTAACTTAAACCTAGAACAATCTTACTCTTGATAGTGTTAAAATGCTTAAGGTACTTGGTGGATACTTAGTACAAGTGTGTTCTAGCTACGTAAAGTTGGGGGGGGGTTCGTCAAAATATTGAGCATGGTGTAAACTACAAAGATTTAAATTATGTTTTCCAGCCAGCTTGCTCAAGGCTACAATGTATGCAGCATTTTACTGTGCTAGCATTATTTTGTTTTCTACTCCTTTGTAATCTTACATCTCTTCCCTTAAATATTTCATCACCTATATAATAATTATTTTCTCTGTACAACATTTCTAAACGGCAGCAGATCATTCAGTAATCTCATGAAGCTAAACAATTAACATTTCAAGACACTTCAAAATAGATGACTTTTTCACAAGGCTACTATGATACACAAATGATATGCACAAATTGTTTGAAATGTTTCCAATCAGTAAATTAAATGTTTTACTCAAGCGGCATTTGAATGACAAGATGTGCATTTACAGGTATTAAAACATGATGGGATGCCTTCAATGTTTCATTTGTGCCTTTAGGTTATGCTGGATAAGCAGAACCACAGTTTATAATATTTTATCTACACTCCTATGGCACAATCCTACATGTATATTTCATAATGCACAGCACCTTCTATGTGGGTGGTGAACACAGAATGAAAAATAGGACTTAAAGTCTCCCATTTGTTAGTCTAGAATATTCTAATGCTACTATTATTTATTATACATTACCAGTATTTCCCTGACTACTTGGCACTAACAAGAATAGCTAAAAAAAAAAATTAAGCTTCAACTAATACATTTTCTATTTTAATTTAGTTTATTTTTTATATATAAAGCATCCCACTATTCTCTGAATACAGTGCTTACTAGATAAATTATACTTAAGTAGTACAGATTATATATAGTTTACCACATAATTGTATAAATCCATATTTATGCATATACGCACATATATGTAAAAAACAATGTGTTTGCATAAAGCACTACAACTCTTAAGACAATACATTGGACACTGAATCCACTGCCAGGAAGACTCTTTGTGTATGCATCATGTCACAAATTAACATGTCTAGTTTAAGTCAGAACTGCCATATATCACAACTACAGCCTAGGTATTTCTGTATAGGAATACCACTGAGCTTACCTGCAGAGAAATACACTTTATCTGCACTTTCACAGCATGTCTGCACTTACCACCACTCAAATATAGGTGGGAAGGAAAGAGTTATTTGTACTCTATTGACTTGTTGACTTTGTTAAATGCACCTTTACTTCAGTGTAGTTCAGCTATAATGTTCAATACACTACTGACTGCAACTGCAGTCATTCTATGCTCCCAAAAAGGCAGTTTATGTAACATCATAGGTAGCAGAACATTCTTCCCGACAAAAGTCTAGCCATTATAACCTAGATGACTATGTGAGTTTTAAAGCCTGAATATTTTTTACTTTATGAATATATATGCCTATGCAGAGGCCACAGGCAGTTATCTCACTTTCTTAATCCACAAGGAATAAGGAGTTGACTGTCTTAACTTTAAAAAGATCTTTTGAGGGTACCTTATACACAAACAAAATATATGGGACAAACAGGATAGCATATACAGCAATAGCACCCAGAGGGAAAATAATTACATGTACTCACTACTTAAATGCCTACACAGATCTACAGCATGCACTAAAGGTAACTTCTGTCCATAAAAGACCGGGATCATAATTCACAAGCCTTTAAGATTTCTAAGTTCATGTTCCTGAAATTTTTACTTCTCCCACAAACTACACGCATTCATCTCCTTAAAGGTCTTGCCACCCCTGTAAGCCTGCCTCTCCAACCTGCAAGTCATTTCTTATGTTTTCCTGAACAAAGATCTGTACCAAGGAAAGGTGGCTATAACCAGATAACAAATATCACTTCATAAGTATTTACTGAGGTTTCAAACAACTTATACTGTTACAAGCTTCAGAAACTTAATTTTTTTTCCTGTGTCTTTTGATGAGATAAAGATATTACTAAGATACCTTATTTTACTATCTAAAGGAAGACCTGTGCACCCAAAGAGCTCTTCAGTTTTTCCCTAAGTAAACTTGCTGGTCTAACTAATGATCTCATCCCTTCCTATAAGGCTCATACTGCTCATCCATAAGTATGAGACTAATGTACAACAGTATCAAAGACTTGGACCAAACTGCTTTGGCTTTGGATAGGGGGAAGTTCCAAACTACAATGGACATTCATTTAAATGGATGTGGAATAATGAACTGAATCATAATTCAAGTTTCCAAAAGTTCCATGATTGCAAATATAAATTTATCAAACTTCTCAATTACTTCTAGACCTAAAGCTGGAGACTGATTTCTTAAGGCAAGATCTCTGACTGACCTGCACAGGACCAATTATAGATTAATAATCTTGAGATGTTAGAGTATAAGATTAAGATTTCTGCTAGGTATATTTGTTTAGGTTATATTTTCAATTAAGACTGAGCAATAAAATTTTATAATTCCATTAAGCTCTGGCCAATCATTTTATTTGAACTGCTAAATTAAAGGATCTGTCCTTGGCTGATAAGCGTCAATGCAAGACACAACAAAAAAGAGGAAACCCACGACAAAGGGTGGGGGGAGGCAGTGACAGTGAGAGAAAGACAAAAAGAAGGCAAGAGAAGGTGAGAGAAGGGAGCTTTGTCCTTGTAAACAGGCACAGAAATGCACCTGAAGTACTGATCTCCAAGTATATGGTCAGCTTTTGTCTTTGAGGGGCTTGGTAACACAGGTGACCAAAACTGTTCCCGCCAAGAGACCACATGATGTTCAGAAGTGCAAGCTTCATGGGGAAAAAAAAAAAAAAAGAAAAACACACAACCGAAAAAAACAAACCACCATACAACCCACATGCAGAGCTGCACAACTTGCTTTCTCTTTGTTCCTTATTGCTACTACCATTCAAAAAGGATCTTAAACTTGAATGACAGCATCTTGACAAAATGCTGTGGCCAATATCTGACAGAGTTCAGCAGAACAGAAAGCTTGAAATCAGACCCTTAGTTACAGGAATTTGCCTTATACCATCAAGTGGACAAATCTTCCCTAATTCACTACCTAATCTGCAGGGAAGACATCAGAACCTCCTAATTCCTTCTACAGTCTCGTTTCACACTGTCTAGTTTTCTAGGAATGAAATATCTGTCCTAGTGAACATTCTGGGCTCAAAGTAAATTTTAGGGTTTCTACCTCATTTTTGAACATATAATATAGGATTTATATATCAAATAATTTTCAAGTTAATTTCAGATAGCAGAAGAGGGGAGAAGAGCACCATTAAGAAAAAGAGAAAGAAAATTACAGCAATACAAAAAGATGCAAACAGTATTTAATTTACATATTTTAGCATAAGAAAATAAGTTGCAAGAGCAAAATGTACATAGCTTTTAGGAAATTAAAAGTCAAAGGATTAAGGATAAAATCCTCGAGTTTGTGACTCCCAACACAAGCACAACACACACTGTCTTCACGTGTTCCCTTCTTCATACCAAACAACAAAACACCATTAGTGAAGCGGTGCTTGAAGGACTCAAAGACCATTACTGTTGCATCTAAGCTTGAACCTTTCTTCTCTGCAAAAGAAAACCATGCCGGCTTCAAAATCCTGAACCTAACTAAATTTATACATATGTTAAGGCTTCTCTCATTCAAGAAAAGAAACCACCACATAAGAAGGTCAGATCCAGAAACTCAGTTAGCCTCCAAATTCTTGAAGCAGCATCCAAACTCTTTGGACTGCAATTATTAAAAAAGTTGTCCACAAATGCTCATTACTCCAACTAAAACCTAGATTTTTTTTTTTTTAAATAACCTTTACTGTGGCTTTTTCACCCCAATAATACTAATTTTAAAAAAATCTAATAAAAGGCTTTATTAAAAAAAGTGTTTGGAGCTCATCTAACCTCAATGACATTACTTAAAAATGTTCATAGAATCCTCTGCTCATCAGGTAAGTTGGTATATGTTTCACATGTTGCAGCAATGTTAAGGAAAGGCTCCACAAACCCTGCCTCTCCCAGTTCTTAAGCCCTTCTAAAATCTCTACACGCTGGAAATTTAAGCATATGGAAAATGCATTAAATTGTGCTAACTCGCTGGCCACATGGACTGAAAAAACCCTCTACAGTGTCCATGATCCCAACACTGACCTCTAGGTCATGCATAACTGCAATTCATGTACTCAAAAGGATAAGCGGACAGTTGTTTGTCATGTCTGATGCTACTGAGGCAAAGAATCTTCTGTTGGCTCAGCTTTAGATAGAAAGAACAAGCATATCTCAAAGGAAAACAGCTACATTATATTTTGTCTGTTGAAGTTCAATGACAAGATAGCCAAGTTCCTATCAAATAAAACCACATAAATCTAGTGAGGTAGCGAGCATGAACCACACCTATTCTCTAAAAGTAATGGAGATTACAGCTGCTCCATTCACAAGACTCAGGTTTTGTCATGCTACATAAATGCAATCTTTTTTTTTTTTTTTTGCCTTTTTGTACACAACATTTCCGTGTTACAACACAAACATAGGCTTCCAAAAATTCCAATCATATCCTGTGTCCTTGGAGATTTGAGAAAATAACAGAACCCCTTCTCACTTCTCCCCAGAAAATTTCATGACACATGTAGCAACTTGCCCCTTGCTAAAAATCAGTCTTTACAAGGAGCCTATTAGGTTTTAATTACCCTCCCTGCCCCACCCAAAAAAAAAAAAAAAATATTAAGGGAAGATTCATTAGGGGAGGAGGGGAAAAAATAAATATGGGAATAGCCATGAAAAGTTGTCTACTGGTGATGGGTTCTAGCAGACTTGGTTGATGTCCCACGTCTTCCAAATTTGAATGCCTGAAGGCTGGTCTAAGTAACAATACAGAAAATTTCAATGAATTTTAAACAGCATTTTGTGGCATTTGGTACTAACTTTGCTTAATAAATACAGAAGCCAAGTTCCATATATGATACTGATTTCTTGAGCCAATTTATTTTTCAGAAGGATAAAGTAGTTTGAAAAAAAATTAATCTATAAACTTCTCACAACAAAGTTTGAAAGTGTTCTCTTTCTGCCACCCTGAGTTCTAGGAATGTGCACTCTATAGTGCATGGAGTATTCTGCAGACCTCAATTTCTTGATATGCACACAAAATTGTCTGCATTATCTAGACCAGATGAAATTAAATCATTACAGGATGAAAACTATAATTTTGACACTGCTCCACTATGAGAAGAACAAGGGTTTTCTATTCTTATCTCCCCTTGGGTTTACAAAAGTCACAATCATACTTATTTCCTGAATTCAACCTGCACGCATTTCAAAATGAGAACCAGAAATATGCTTTGCCTCCTTTCATAATAGCAATCTTTAACTAATATCACTGAACCGTACCTGCAAGTAATATTTTACTGATTCCATTTCTTTACAGAAAAGCAGAGCTATAAAGCAAATTAAAACCATGTCTCTATAACCCTCAGTGAATACAGCTGTGTAATCAAGTGGCTACAAAAGACATTGATAGTTGGTTTCTACTAGCAGTGTTTTACACTGACAACTTTAGTTCTATCTTTTTCTACGCAACCTAGACTTTTGTTTGCCTGAAGTACTTATAGCACAATATATGCAAAATATGGCCATCCTATAGTATTCAAAAATTACAGCACTAAAGAAAAAAAAGGAAGATTTGAGTTTTGAAAAGTAGTTCTCTGATTCTGGCTTGCTTTAGTTCTGGTTATTTCAACTGCAGTCTTTTCAATACTGCAAGCATTGCTCTCTATCTAAGACTTCAGTTACTGTCTCCTTTACCAAGTGGTACAGGATTTGTGAATTTTGTCATTCTTTCACATCTAATAAGGCTTCAGAAATACACTGTCAAAACAAACAGAAAAGCTTCAGTACAAAGAATTTACCCATATTTTCCCAAAAGGATTTAAATCCATGTTTTCTACCTCCTAGGACACTGGCCCGAATTCCAAACTAGTTAATAGGAGAGGGAGGGAGTAGGTATTTCTACTTTTCTTACTCAACCTGTTCTCCTGTGAATCATTAAATATTAATTTGGTCCAGAGAACAAAAGAATGCATGATTTTTCAGCCATGGAGACTAGCCTAGTCTAATCTTTCAACATGAGAGGTATATTACAACATCACCGACTTTTTTGTCATTGGTATTCTTTCTTTGCCCTTATATCTATACAGTTTTGGTCTCAATTACTATGTTATCATTATTCACTTGTATTAATTCTTTCCTCATGACCTGACTCTTTTTTCTAGTAGTATCAGGGTACCAGACAAGAAAGTAAAGTGCCTAAATTGGGGGCAGCTGATCTTGCTCTTTAGATAAGAGCAAGTCACCTTCAGAAGACAAATCAGAGCACCTCAGACTTGTACTCTGAAGTGCTGTATGAAACAAAACAACTATATTAATGATTGATAGAATATCTCCCTAATCAAGCTACATGCCTAATGTTAACTGGTATCAGTATTTCCCACAGCACTTTATGTCTCTGTGGCTTGGGTTTCTGTAGTAGCCTTTTTTTGGTTATGCTTCTGAAATGTCTTATTGAGTCGTTAAAGAAATATAATGTTAAGACACTTCTTGCATAAAAGAGAACAACATTCCTCTCAAAACTTTCTTGATTATTTACAAATATGAAAATCCTTAAGTGAAATATGGGGCTATTGTGTAATACTACATATTTTAGAGGAGAAAGATACCAAAGCTCTCTCAATGTAATAATGAAATGTTGATTTTGGAATTCACATATAAACTTCAGATGGAAATCCGCACAGCCAGAAAAAAAAGGACGGAAAGGGACCAGATCTTGGTATTTTTAGTCACAAATTCTACTCAGCATTCAGAGACAGCAAAATAATTGTATTTGTTCATATGTTTAATTCTACAGATGATGTAATGTATTGTACATAATTTCAAGGGAAAAAAAAACAAAAACCAAAAAAACAAAAAACATTACCCTGACAAAGCCAAATCGCAGCAATTTCATCATCACAGTGAAAAGTGTAAATGCCATTGAAGAAACATAAAAGCGGTTACTCTGAAGATGCTGCTTTGAGTAAGAGTATTTCTACACTTAAATGTAGCATAAAATAATATTTAACTGCACTTGAACTAAACAGTCATGTAAACCACAATCGCTTATCATTTGGAAATGAGTTTACACACAAAACTGAACACAATAATGGTTTTCCTTTTGTGATACAGAACAGCTAATCATGGATTAAAGGACAAATAGGGATAATAGAGAACATCCATTTATTACAGAGGTTGATTTTGGATGCAAGCTTGTTTAATCTGGCATATCAGCAATACTACAGGAAACCACACTAAGATTAGAATGCGTAAGGTTGAGATATTCACAATATTATCAGATTTCCCATGCGGCATGCTGTTGCTCTGGGTTGCATATTAAGACTGGTAACAAAATTCAGATGCAAATCTAGGACATTATTTTTTAACCTTTATTTAAATTTATAACTCCCTGCTTATGTTGTTCAAATACCAAATCTGCAAGAGTTTGTTAGCAAAGACAAAAAACTATACTGTGACCTGACTTAGAAGGCCACTAAACTTCTACTTGTCTTTCTAGGGTCTAACTCTGCAAACACAAAGCATTCCACTAAGAGCAATAACTGGATATTTTTCAAAGATCCCATACTGAACATGTAAGCATTAGTAGAATAAGAACATACAAGGCGTAGCAGTCTTAAGTAAAGGACAATAACTTTACACAGCACTTTTTACAGGCAGCTTCACCATCATCTCCACAACACTGAGGACTGTCTTCATAAAGGTATGACAGTTTAAGAACACATGCTTACCATGTTGCTATTTTTCTAGTCAACTAATACATGTGAGCAGCCAATATCCATATTCACAAATACTGTTATAACAGGATATATTTTGAATATACATACCTGTAAATGATGGCATGCATTGTTTAAAAATATAACATACAGAAGAGTTTCCCAGAATATTGTGTTGGAATATTCTTATCTGGGAAGAAAACCTAACCCCAAGTTTCTCTCTGGGTCAGTATGATTCAAGCAGATCAATTACAAATTTTAAAGAAAACAAATAATCCCACATCAATTGTTTCAAATAGTGGAACACAACAACAGACCATCCCGCACCAGAGAGTACCTGTCTTCAGAAATGCAGCTATTTTTCAAAAGTACATTCTGGACAACAACTGCGTTCCTTTGCAACAACATTAACTGTCACTTTTTCTCAGGAAAACAAAAGATGGAGCACAAATGGATGCTGTTGTCAGACAACAACATATTTCCAATAGAAAACTACTTCTGTTTCTACTGAAATAATCCCATTGAGCCTTTTTTATCAGACTAGGACTGAACCAGGAACAAATAAAGGTGTGTGCACCTCATTTTCTCCTTTCAGGTTTTGTGTAAAGTAACTGTCAGATCCAAGGATAAGTTCTTTAGTGAGCAGAAGTCATGAACCTACTAAGTTGAATAATGTTAATAGAATAATAAAATTAATTCAGTATTCCATTGTACATCCACTATATCAAAAGCACAATGTACTCATTTAAATAGCAATGTACAAGCTTCACTTATGAATGTGGAAAGAACTGCTCAGCTCACCTTTCAAGTACACACCTGTTCCAGACAGATACAAGTAATTTCCATTTAGCGGAAGTTATGCAGAGAAATTCCATAGAGAAACTGGATAGATAAAGAATACTACTGGAATTCAAAAGGCTTCTTACAGGGTGGGAAATATGACCTGTCTGTAGCCCAGAATGTCCTTAAAAATACTGTTTCAAAAAGCAAAGTACATCTGAATAGCTACAATCCCCTTAATTGTTTCGCTTTACATTAAAGCAGTCTACGTTGCCACAGCTATGGAATGTCTAGTAGCCAATCTGTCTGCTTTAAACTACATGGTCTCTATCTCAAGCCTATATCCACAGTCAAATGTAAAACATTCAGATTCACTCAAAATTGTTCCCCAATACTGAAAGTCCTAGATAATTAATTCAACTGGAATTTTAATGTAGCTTAGTAACATGCAGTAATTCTAAACATATATGTTACATCTTAAATAGAATGACACACATTGTGATGAAAGGCTTAACGCCTGAGTGGAGATTAGCGACAAGCACTCTTTCTCAGGGCTCGGTATTGGAGCCATATTGGTGGTGCTTAACATCTTTGTCAATGACATGGACAGTGGGATTGAGCGCACCCTCATCAAGTTTGCTGATGTCACCAAGCTGTGGTGTGGTCTACATGCTGGAGGGAAGGGATAATATCCAAGGGGACCTGGGCCCACATGAACTTCATGATGTTCAACAAGGTCAAGCGCAAGGTGGGTGCAGGTTGCACCTAGGTCGGGGCAATCCCAAGCACATCTACAGGGTGGGCAGAGAATGGATTAAGAGCAGTCCTGCGGGGAAAGAGAGGTGTTGGTTGATGAGAAGCCCAACATGACCCAGTAATGTGCGTGTACAGCCCAGAAAGCCAACTATATACTGGGCTGCATCAAAAAAGGCATGAGCAGGTCAAGGGAGGCAATTCTTCTCCTCTACTCCTTTCTTGTTAGACCCTTCCTCAAGTGCTCTGCTCAGCTTTGGGGCCCTCAGCACAGGAAAGACATGGACCTGCTGGAGCAAGTCCAGAGGATGGCTACAAAGCAGCTGATAAGCTGAAGCACTGCCTATGAAGACAGCCTGAGAGAGCTGAGCTTGCTCAGCCTGGAGAAAAGAATGTTCCAAGGAGGCCCTATAGCAGCTTCCAGTGCCTAAAGGGGGCTAAAAGAAAGCTGGAGAGGTATTTTTGATGAGGGCATGTAGTGATAGGACAAAGTAAACTGAAAGAGGGCAGATTTAGACATTAGGAAGAAATCCATTACTATGTGGGTGGCGAGACACTGGCACAGATTGCCCAGAGAAGCTGTGGCTGCCCCATTCCTGGCAATGTTCAAGGCCAGGTTGGATGAAACTTTGCGCAACCTGGTGTAGTAAGGTGTCCCTGCCCATGGCAGGGGCTTGGAACTAGATGACCTTTAAGATCCCTTCCAATCCAAACCATTCTATGATTCTTTGAAACCGAAGTCCTCCACTGTATAGTATAGCACACTAGAGACAAAAAATTTAGTTAAGAATATGGAGGAAGATTTTAGTGAAATATAACATTTGCTAGCAATAACTAGAGTTAAAAGTTAATATGTTAAAATTTAAGAGTTCATTTTACAACTAATGTGCAAGGATATTCAGGAAGAAAATGGTTTGTATGTTTACCAATTTGGAACAATAAATCAAAAAAAATAGTAAATTATTCAAACAAAATACACTAATTTCTTTCAGGGTAGTTGTATCTCCTAGTGGAAACTAAGGCTGAAAAGCATCATATCTTAAAATCTCTTTAGGTTCAATGAGCCTAAATACACTGTTGCACATTAAATCTACCTTAAAATCTAAAAAATTATGCTAGATATAGTAAGCTTTCCCTACTAAAAATTAATCTAAATTACTCTAGAAGCCTCTAAAACCTTGAGCTAACTTCTAAAGACACTTTATCCAATAAAGGCTGAATTCCTTGCTGAAGTTTCTTTGTACTGTTAAATATTACAGTAATTATTTCTACATAAAGAATTATGAACCTATTTGAAATTACCACTAGTCAAGTGTTTCATAAAACATACACACCCGTAAGTGCACATGTCAGAGTGATGAATGTTCATGAAACAGAAGAGTGGAATTCTGGAAGTACCATCTGATGACATGACAGTCAATATTTTGATCCTCACATATGCAGAGCAGCTGTTTCTTCAGTCTAGCTGATACAGCGAAAACATCTCAGCTTGGACACAGAAAAGTTTAATTCCTAACAGAAGGGATTACTGTGGATCCATATAAATCATTTTAAAGACCTTCCCCTTGCATGCAACTGATTTCCACAATCAGTTTATCTTAAAAGCTAATTGTTTTTGTTCACTGTTTAGGTACCACTATAAAGTCAAGGGGGCTGATACAAATATAGAAAAAAACCCTCATTTAAACAGGAAGCAACATTAAATGCTTTTTAAAAGTTCTCCATAGTCACTCACTCCCTAGTTTTCAACTATAGCTAATGTGTCTGTTTAACTATTCATTCTGACACCTCTGGGACCCCCTGGTTCCTCTTGCTCTTCCAGTCATTGTAAAAATAAAACGCTTACACACACATGTTCAGCTAAACATTAAGACAGAACAAGATGTTATGTTCTGGGTTGTATGCTCCCTTTATAAGCACTGGGAATTAAATTCTTGTCATGAAGAATTGCACTGTAACTTCAAACAAACATAACTGTCAGTCTAACATGAGGGGCTTCAAACAATAGGTATTTTACTCAGATATTTCAACTAACAGCTGCAAAGGAAAGCCAGATAGCAAATGAGAGAAAATTATTTCCTTGGACTATCTGTGGAATTGGTTTAGCAAGTAACATACTAGAAATCATTTCTAGAAAATAATTGTACAGGAACTGTCATACTGCAGACAGATGCTACATTTTTAAACTAATTCCAGAAGTGATTTAAAGGTCTGCTGTGCAGAATCTAATGGCTTTTTAACATAAAAGTCAATAATTACTCAAGTTTATGAAACAGATTGAGCAATTTCATCTCATTCTAGATTGTCTTAATAATGTTGACTCACTTTGAAACTAAATGTTATATTGCAGAAGTAGTTAGATCAATTAATGGATTAATTCATCAACAGATTTTCAGTTAATTGGAAATATTCATTTTCATACCATGCACCCAATATTCCCTCTAATTCCTAAAACAACTCAGTTCTACGGGACGAGAAGAGTCTAAACCAGTGCCCTTCACACAGCAAGTTCAAAGCCATGCACCTGGGCAGTATAAAAGCTCCTACGGTCACATTTGGCCCTGGGAATTTGTCAAGTAATCTTTAGGCACACACTACTCAGCTGCTCAGCTTCTTTTAAACAAAACTGACAGCCCATGCAACAGTTACTGGAAAAAAAACTCTTGTTATCAGAACAGCAACACATAAACATAAGTAAAGACTGCTATTAACAGAGGAAGAGAGGTAGTAGTTAAAGTCCACATTATGCATGTTATAGTAGGGATTGTTTGCATTTTGCAACAACTTACATCAAAACTGTTTAAGCCTTACTTCTCCTAAATCATTCCACTATGCAGTGGAATTTTCGGCACTGATTCCTCATGTTTCCAGGCATAAGTCTTCTTATGAAAATATTTACAGAATATTTAAAGCTATGATGAAGAAAAAGTGAGACAATGAGAGATTCTTATATGAGAAATGTACAACTCCTTTGTTTCACAAATGCACACAATGAGGTAGAGATTAAAAGCACAATCTATTTGTTCTACAATAGATTTCACGACTTTGAAGCAGATTGCCTACAAATTATCCCATGTTCCACATAGTTGGAGAGAGTCACATGAAAAGTGATTGTCTATGAATGATGGTCTGTTGACCTGGAATTCCTGAGGACTCTCAGCAGCTTACAGTTATGTATATGTATTGGAACTTTAATAACCAAGACGTAAGAAACTAGCTGCACCCTATTTAAGCAAATTTTCTCACATTAACTACACAGCTGTGTCCCTCTAGGCATTATCATCTAAGTAGGACAAACAGAAGTGAAATAATGAGAGTAACAATACTGACTAAAGGATAAGGTGTATATTCAATTAACAGACAAATGACCCAGCATAACAACTTGAGTTCCACTTTACTCTTCTGGGATAGTGTCTTCTTTCCCCAAGAACTGACTCAAGCTCTTGACGATGATCATGATCATTGTTGTTTTTCCCATCACTTTTCTATGTCACAAAAGTTCTTTCACCCATTAAACTAGTCAAAGTCAGTTTTAAATAACTCCTACCAATATGGCAAACAGGCTCAGTGCATTTTCCTTTCTAGTTAACAAGCTATGAAGTTGATATAAGCATTTATTAATTTTGCTGCCAAGTGACTGCCTTATTCTCCATGTCAAAGATGCAGCTGGGGGAGGAAACTGAAGCCGCATGCATAATCAATGATTATAGAGTATGCACGCAAAAGCTTCCCACCTCCTCTGAATTTAGAAAATATTTGCCATATTTACTACATAAGCATACCAAAAGTGACTGGGAGGAAGAAGCACACTTACACATACCTTAAACCCACACAACACAAAACCTTAATACAATGGAGCTAATTTAGAAGGCTGTGCCCAGCTATAGAAAGACACTGTGCTTAAGAGAAGAATTCAGTGTGCATACTTCAAATATATTCTTCAATTAAATGTGTGGGGGCTTTCTCCACAGTAAAGAAAACTTTTTTTGTACTATTCTTTTTTTAAAAAAAAAGAATGATTCATAGAAAATATTATCCAGTTACACCAAAATAAAAAGTCAATGAGAAATGGACTTTGGTTTAGGCCCAGTACTGTGTATGGGAATTCTCATATTCACAATTGTCACAAAAAGTGACTAAGAAGTTATCCACAGGGATGAAATGGTATCAAGAATTTATTTTTTTCAGGTAATATTAACAAATTTAGTATTGTCAATGATGGCTCAAGGTTAAACACATGAAGTGTACTTCTAATATGCTGCAAACATCTTTTTGCTGACACTACAAAAATGCATGCATCATTCACAGTTAGATAGGCAACTGCATGACACTCAAATCAGCAATTTAGGATTTGCACAAACATACATATTCTATTCCTGGTGGTTTCAAATATCAAATTCAAAATTCCTCTGTGTTATATTTTGCATGTTATTTTGCATTCTCTGAGAGATGTGGATTTCTTCTTGTTTCATAGATCTCTCTGGCTTTCAATTCCAGACTACTCATATTCCCTACCATTGCAGCAATTGCGGTTTAGAAAACACACAAAATAGTTATCACTGCACCCAGTATCTCATCACACATATTTAGAAACACAATAATATGTACAAATTATGCTATTTACTTTTATCAGCAACAACTAAAGCATACGTGTGTTATCAGCATTATTCTAAGACTAAAGCCAAAACACAGCGCTGCATCAGCTACTAGGAACGACTACTGCTAGTAGCAACTGACTGTTGCTAAACCAGGACACTTCTCCCTGCCTCTTTTTCATCAACAAAAGTATAGCAGTAGCTCTGCGATCTCAATGTGGGATATACTCCAGGAAAGTTAATACATAATGCTTTTCCCTATAACACGGATTACCTAGGTATTTCTGTGGAACACGACTATAGGCTGTCGAGCATCTAGCATAGAACACATAGCTATATTCAGCATCTTCCATCAAAACCTAGAGGCAGCCCGAGTGAAAGCAGCATCTAAAACTCTCAGGGTTCATTGCTGAAGCTAGTGCATATGGAAAAAAACCAAATTAAATCCAAAAGCAACCCTCACTGGAACTGTGCAGAAAAGCAGTGCTTCTGATTTTTTTTCTTTTTCTTGCACCTCTAAGCTCCTGATTGTCAATCCCCAGCTTTACTCCATTTTCCTACAACAGTGGGAAATATACAGTATGCTCAGAGGCATTTTCCTTTCTAACCGACCTCAAAGACTGCGCCCACTCATTTGGGTTAGTGAAGAAGGACAAGAATAGAGTCATCTGCCATTAAAAATTTTGATATAGCCATAAACTTATTTTTAAATCCTATTTTATTCACTTTTTTGGATTTTTTTTTTTTTTATTCCATCTTAAATTATGTCAGTAGTAGATACACATGTCAGTTGGGACAGAATGAGGCGTTGTAATGGTATTTGGATAAGCTGCTCTGCAGCGATGCTCATTATGCTTCCTGAGGTTTCACAAGAGTTCCCTGGCATACTACTGCTACAGCTGCTTTACAGTCTGATGTTATTACAAGGTCTAATTCAAAGACAATGTCTGCAAGAAGAATCTGGCCGGGAGCAGAGTCCTAAGAAAATCCTTGTGATGCTAAGGTGTAACTAATGGAAACTGAATTGCTAAAAAACCTGAGGGTAGTAACAGCTATTTGTTTTGAGTTTTGCAAGAATCCCCAGAAATCTTCTCTATTTCTCAGAAAAAAAGTCACACAAACTCAAGTTAATTTTTTCTGGAAATCTTATCATTTTTCCTAATCTAAATACATAAATTAGTATATGGAGGGGGGGGCGGTGGGGAACAAAGGTCTAATCTCTACCATATCTATGGTACAAAAGTGGTCCAAACTCATTGCCATTTTCTTCAGTACCTCTCTTATCTACATTTTCAAACTGAAGAGAACATCAAAACTGTGGAAAAGCAGGAATTAGGAATCAGCTATCTACTACAGTAGCTGGTACAAGAGGATAAAGAACATACAGTCATCAGCAGGAGCCAGCTCTAGCTTCACTGGCAAACTCCAAGGAATTCCCTTTCCTGCTTCATGGATGAAGTCAATATAAAGTTTAGCAAAAATAATATATTTGTCTGTATTTTCCATCTATAAGCAAGATTTGGCCTGTATTATTAGCATGGCCTGAGTTGTTAGTGCGAGACATATGAGCTCTCAGACAGCCTAGACAGAACTCTCACTCAGGAAAATAAAAATATTCAGTAATTAAAGGCTTATTATTTAAGAAAAAAATTGGAAAAGGAGACAATCAGGTATGCATACTGGTTCACATTTGCATGTATTTGTGTCCTATCATCATTCCTGACCTACAAATGCAAGGAATGCAGACTTTGGGGGCAGGGGGTTGGGGAAGGGGAAGAGAGGGGGAAAAAAAAAAAAACACAAAAAACACAAAAAACCCAAAGCAACCCAAACTGCACCAGGAATTCATGCTGTCTCTTACTCCAAAACACTGTCAGTCTAAGTAGTTGGATAAGAAATTAGAACATGTGTGGGTGGATTCCTTCCTCCAGCCTGAATTAATTAAAAATGATATTTTGCTGTATTATTTAAAGCAGATTTTTAGAACAGGTTAAAAAAACACTGCTCTAACTTTAGTCAAGCCTAATAAGAAAGACTCCTTCTTGTAGGAGGAAAAACTAATAATAAAAGGTTTAAACATAAGGTGCATTTTGTGTTTTTATTTGTTGCTTGGACAAATGCACACATTCTTGTACAAGACCTACCTCATTCAGTTTGGCTGTGGATATTTCTAGTTAAAGCATGCACATAAGCTACACACAAATTCATGTCTCCAGTCAGTCTCAGCAATTCTACTTATTTCTAATACCTCACGCTGGCCCTTAATTACTATGTTTTCCTTCCTCACATCCTAAACGTGAAACACATATCAATACCCTCTGCTTTCACTTTCTCAACCAGTTGTTAAACTGTAAGAAAATAATATGGACAACAACTTTGAAGTAAGAAGTTTCGAGGGATCACAACATATTATTGAGTAGCATCTCCCGGAATTTTGGGGCTAGTTCACCTTAAACAAACAAGGCTTGTAACCTGCTATAAAATCCTGAAATTGTATTAAAAACATCCTTTTCTTAATAAATATAAACAGAATTTTACACATGGTAAGACACTTATGCCTGCCCTTCACAACTCTCCTTCATATTCTCCTTCACATTTTTGAAGCCAGAGCCCTACAGATGTTGTCTGACCAGATTGAATGAATTAGATAATGGCTAAATTCTACCTTTCCTCTCACAGAAAAGGAAGTGCTCTAGGGCTTTCTCCCAAAAAGCCATTGATGTTCAGTCACTGTTCTAAAGATTTCTACAGTGTTTTCAAATTCAACTGATACTGCGCAACTGCTTCAAAAAATTTTAGGTGAGAAGAAGGTGATAAACAGAGAAAATACCTAAGCCTTATTCTCTCAGGAAAGTAGAATGAAAATTTACAAATTATTCTTTTCAGTACCAACTAAAACATTACAAGCACCATTCCTCAAATAAAGTCAGCAGAATGTTTTGAATGGTTAAATGCCATCAGCCATGATGGAAATGCTGTCTGTATCAAGATTACAGCTGAGGGTGGTCATTTTTGAAAACTGACCTTACTCCAAAAAAATCCCTAAAAAGAAATAGGAGACTTTACTTTTGCTTTATCAGATTACATTAACATCATCATTAACAGCATCAGGTTTTTTGTCTCCAGAAACAGAGAATCTAAGTTCATACAATATTCTTCAATCTTCATATGTGAAATATCATAGCTGCGCTCTATTATCCATCTCCCTTGACTCTTCAGGGTACAGTGTACAATATGTACACATGTATGTATGTGGGAAGGAATCTTATAACTTCTCATTTCCGTGAGATAATATATCAAAGAACGGTCTTGAACTAAACTCTGAAAACTCATTTAAAGAACCTACAGAAATTTGAAAATACTGACCAACCTACTATCAGTCCAACTGTCACCAGTTCTATTCTGCTAACACCAGGTTGACTTTCACCCCGATCTCTCTTTCAAGTGAGAAATTTCACTTTGACTTTATAAGCATCCTATATACATCACCTCTTGGATTCGACTTACACTTCTGATTTGTGAGATGCTAAGAAGCACCTGCCCTTCATGAGTTATCTCCACTGATGCCAGCAGCTGACACCACAGATCAAGTTACTGTGCAGCATATGTTTCTCAGCCCTGCCCCTTCCATTTTACCTTTTAAAGATACATGGATTCAGTTCTCTCCCATGATAGATACTTAGACCTCTTAATAAACAGATGAATTATTCAAGGCTAAAAATAAGGGGTTTATTCCTTTCTAAACTACTATTGTTTTAGTTCTCTCAAATTCCACAGCAAAGAGGACAGACCAAGGTTCAACATTCAAGTTACGCATATCTTTAAGAAACACTTTTATAGAATGCACATGCCTTTCTGGTTCTGATTCTTCCATTTTATAAGAAATTCTACATGGCTACTTAGTTCAAACAACAGAAGAACAAAGAACAAATGTGTAGCTGAGGGGAAAAAAAAAAAAAAAAAAAAAAAAAAGAGCTTAAAATTAACTCCAGACTTCTGATGACTGTAAATCTTCTACCAACTTAAAAAAAAAATCTTTAAAAACACCACACACAAAAACCCACCAACACAGAATTACAGACTGTTCTCATCTTTGAGGTGCAAAATGTTCTAACTGTTCTGTTCTAAAAAACAACATGGGAATTCATTGTGATGCCTCAAATACTGTTTTTCCAAGCATTGCAGCTCTGTTACATAATCTTCTCCCCAGACATCCAACTGGCGCTAACAATTAGAGAGCAGTATTTACCAGCCTACATTACTACGTTATGGTTATTACCAAATAACTATTAAGTGGAAAAACACAAGTTGTAAGTCTAAAGGTATAAACCATGGGTCGAGTGACATTGTTCTGTTACATGTTAAAAATCCCCCAAGACTTCAGAGACGTCAGACTTCTTAAACTTTCTGCATTAGAGGGGAGTTCATTACTTCTTCGGTTGGGCAACACACTTATACCTACATAGTGCTAGCACCTCCTAGCAGCTGTAAGAGAGCTTAGAAATTTAGAAAACAGTATATGGCTTAAAAATTTGGCAGGCCAGCACTTGAATTCAACTGTGAGGTTCAGAAGGTACCATCACCACATTATTAACATTTAATTAAAAGTCCTAGTGCTCCTCACTGAATTGGTTAGAACTTGGTTATAACATAACACCAACAATGCAGCAGATGAATGCTCAAGACACCCACTTGTCATTTAAAAGGAAAATTATGATCAGATGCCTCTACTGCAAAGATTAAAAAAAAAAAATCCCTAGGAAACCACACACAGAAAAATAAATTTTCAAAAAGGGGCTCTGCATGTGTGTGTGAGACAGAATATTAAAAGAAATGTCAAATCAGTATTTTTCTAGCTGAAAAAATTAATTAGCTGGCAGAAGAAAAAAAAATACAGGGGAAAATGCATGATGTATGACATCTTAAATGCTCTACTTTTAAAATCTCAGTCTTCAATGTTTACCTATAAGTCATCATCTAAACACAGTCTAATTCTGGATGAGTTTTTGTCTACCCGGATACTTCAACTGTAGTTTATCCTCACACAGCAAAATTAGTATTAAGGAGTGAGCTGCTTAGGACACTTTTTTCATGAAATGACAATGCATCATGTTCTCCAAAATCAAGCCTAAACCCTAAAAATTCCTAATCCAAAAGTGTTTAGCCTATAGTGTGACAACAAGGTCAAATAAAAGCTAGTTGTTATTTCAGTGGCTTTAATTACTTTTGTTTTAAAACATCCATGGTGTCTCCTTACTAAATTCTTTTTAGCAAGGCTAAAAATGTAAAGAGCAGCAAATGCTGGCACCAGGAGGAGTACTGTGAGCTGAAGTGGTTTCAAGCATTTCCTATGACAGCTAATAAAGTTTATTTCTCCCATATCCATACATCATCCTTTTTGATCTTTCCACATAATACTAACTGAAAAAGCAAGCAAACAAACCCCACTTAGTGTCAACACACCTAAAGACTGTACATTGTGTATGACATTGACTACTCGTGCAAGATACAATTAACTCTGTTCCTATTCCAGTAGGGGTTAGTTTTTAACATGGAAAAAAAAAGCTTTGTTGCTGGATCAGTGCATCAAATTGCTCCCTCAAGTAACAACAGCCAAAGAGAGCTGCTCGCATTTGTTTCAGTACAGCCTCCTACTACTACCTAGCTTCCTCTAAGCACAGCGATGCCAACAGACGGGCGCAGCAGAAAGGGGCTGCCAACGTATCAGCCTGTAAAGATTATGTGACACTTGCCCGGACTAGGACATGTCGTCCAGTAGTCCCTAAACGATAATCAAATATGATCTGCTGCTCCGTGTTCAGTCACAATGCAGCTCATCTGCTATGCTCTCAACCGTGACTTTGTCTCTTCATAAAAAGCGAGAGATAACGGGGGGAACAGGAAACAAGGGTATAAAGAAATAGGAGCGGAGGCACAGACCGGCTCCCCATTAGGCAGCCTGCAGGCAGCAGTGCCTGGGGTCGGCTCCCCGCGCCGCAGAAGCCCTCATCGGCCCGGCCCATGTACCGGCTGTACCCCCTCGCTGAGTCCCCTCTAGAGGCTGGGGGCTGCTTGTCACGCTCGGTCCCTGTCTCCCCCAATCCTCCCGACACTACAAGGGCTCCCGAGACGGCTGCGAGGTCGCCTCCCCCTTTGTGTGCTCCGCAGCCCCGGCCGGGGCGAATGAGGCACAAGCTCCCCACTCCCCTGTACCTCTTTGCGGCGACGGCGGAGGCGGCGACTGGCCCCGGGTGCCGAGCGCCACCAGGAGCAAGAGGAGCAGCAAACTTTCCCATGTCATGGCCGCGGGGCAGACGAGCTGCAGCCTCGTCCCGTCCCGGGCCAGCCAGCCAGTGAGTGAGCCTCCGCCGGCCGGGAAAGCAGAGGAGACCCCGGTGTCCCGGGCAGGGAGCAGGACACACCCCTACACCCCGCCCCGCTGTTCTCCGCTCCGCCAGGCCGTGTCTCCAAAAGCAGGCGGGGAGCGAGAGGGGTCGGTGGTTCCCACAGGGGAGCGAAAGCCGGAGCTACGATGGAGGGCAAGAGAGGACAGAGGCTGCCGCGGGCTCCTCGCAGAGCTTACGGCGGCCGGGCGACAAAGGCCGCGTTTCGGCATTACGAGGCCCCACACGACGAGAGCGGCACGTGCCCGTTTTACTGGCCGCTCCCGCCTGCCACAGGTCCCTTACAGGGCTGGCTACCGAGGGATGTAGGGGGGACAATGGAGCATCCCTGGAAACCTTCGGCCTATTCAGAAACGCGATATACAAGATAGTTGAGAGGGGCTGAAATGCTTGTGCTCCGGGAAAAAAAAAAAAGCTTTCCGGACAGCCGTTCAGAAACCTGGAACTGCAGATGAAACAAATAGCTGTTTCCCTGCTGTGTCTGGGAATAGTATGTCAGTGCTAGCCACGTGTGATGGGGGGGAGGGGGAGGAAAATCTGTATTTACTACATAAAGGAAAAAATCAGCATTGCATTAAAATAAAATGCTGATTAAAATCTATTTCATAGTTTTCCTAAAGAAAAAAAAAAATACTTTAAAAAAGTCAATAAAAACCGATTTTGTTAATGGAAGGAAGTGACCATCCAGGCTTCTAACCTGCATATAAGCATAATGGAAAAAGTACTACAGCAGACTGTTGGGAAAAGAGCCAGGCTGAACTTACGATGCATCTGCACAAAGGCATAAACCCCAGATTGCACTGGAAGCCCCATTTTTGGCTTGCATTGTCACCTCTGATCTTCAATATGAGCAGTCTTTGTATTCTACATAGAGATTAAGCTATTATATGTATTTCCCCAACATAAGTACTTCAGACAAATATATTTTCTGGCTGATGTCAGCATGGAGCAAGGCTAGCAATAAGTAGGCGCAAGCTTGAGTTTAATACATTGTCTATTTTAGCTCTCAAACTACAGCATATTTTGTTGGTAAATTCATGTGTTACTCCAAGCCCAAATTCAAACAATGTCACATTTCATGTAGAATAGGCTGTTACACCCAGCCATACAGCCTGCTTGTTTCTCTCACTATGATCCCACTCTGAGTAGGCTCCTCCTTTCTCCTCACAGTGGCTGTTCACTTTTGAGGTTTTACCCCAAATGGCCTAGGATCTGCTGCTGGAATTCCTGTTACTGGATGCCCATTGCTTCCACAGCCTTCTAGAAACTGCTCCTCCAGTGCAAAGTGGCAACAATAATGCTCTTATACAGCTCAGCCATTTGTAACTCATAAGTCAATGGAAAACACTCCAGCCTTCTTGCCAAAAGATGATGTAGTGGCCTTCTGCACTTATTTCAAAACCAAAGTTCAAGGTTCATCTTGATGGCTTTCGTCTTGTCAACTGTTTGCTTTGTTGTGGCAGTGAAGCATACATAGTCAGTGAGCTGTGAGGGACAGAAAGGGAGATGGTGTTTATGACTCCATTCACAGTTTTATCACTATTTAGTCCACAAGGTGTTTCACCACAAGCAGTAGCTTCTGTGAAATAGTAAGTTGCTGATTTCCCCCAGGTGCTTCTCCTTCTGTAATTCCTTTCATGCAAAAATTTTGACTGCAAGGAATAGCTCATATATGCAAGAGGAGTAAGCTAGTGAATTGTTAAGTACAACAAATAAAGTAAAACCACCTCACCCCAAATACATACATGTAAAGTAGAGAATTCAGTTCCAGTTTTATAGTTAGGGATTTAGAATCATAGAATACTTAGGGTTGGAAAGGACCTTAAGGTATTCTAGTTCCAAGGCCCCTGCCATGGGCAGGGACACCTCCCACTAAACCATGTCACTCAAGGCTCTGTCCAACCTGGCCTTGAACACCACCAGGG
>WYDI02010515.1:0-34508 GCA_009867235.2 Psittacus erithacus | reverse complement strand
CAACTAAAAACATCGGTGTTATCAGCGCTGTTCCCAGGCTGGAAGTCAAAAACACAGCACTGCACCAGCTACTAAGACGGAGAAAAATGACTGCTACTGCTGAACCCAGGACACATGGAAACAACTAGAAAGACTAAGAACAGGCTAAAACGGAATTGCCATGAAGAATAGTTGTTCAGAGTATCTCTGATCAGTTCTAAGTAGGAACTTTTTACTCTAAGTGTCAGAAACAAGCAAGAGCTCCAACTCATTTCACTCTGTTGTTCAGCTTTGCTCTGGAATACAATGGTTAAAATGAGCCAAAAGACAAACTGCTTTTTGCTTGGAGAAAAAGAAACTAAGGAAAATAAGTCAAGATTCCCACGGGGGTGGGGAGGGAGATTGTATGCAGCCACAGGGATAGCACAGTTTGATCAGCAAGATCTATACCTACTGAGGATCTGACCAGCTGTTCAGATAGGTCACATGAAACAGAGAAGCTTAAGTGACATGCTTAAGGTAAAATTGTGAACAAATGACAGCACTGACCAGAAAACTCTTGCTTTCTCTTTCTACAATGGAACTTCTATCCCGAGCCCCCATTTTTTTGATTTAGCTAGATGTAGAGTCACACCTACATTGGAAGAATATAGCAGTAGCAATTTTAGGGTAGCCGGAAACCTATATTCCTGGTGGGCCCTTTAGCTCCACCCAACAAGAAAGGAACAAAAATGACTCATCACCATCATTCACAATTATAATCAGTCGTGGGACATTGCAATGTGCTCTAGGATACCTTACTCCCACAGAGACTGGATATCTTCAGGAAAAAAACAGATAATTACTTTTGACAAGGGCCTGAAGAACTGAAGAAGAATAACTTGAAGATGACTCTTAAATATAACAGACACTTTATGGTACATTTCAGATAACTAATATATGGAGAAGTTGAAAAGGGAAACAGTTCCTTTGAGGCTGGGGTAATAACTTTCAGGAATTCACTGCAAAACTAAATACATTCTTCAACGACTGCTACCAAGCATTATAAATATACTTCAAGGAGCAGATAAAACATCATCTTACTTTTTCTCTTTTTTTTTTTTTTTTCATCTTCCTTGTTTCTTTCTTCTTGTTCCAGCTTAATTTAAACTATTTCAGCATGAAGTACTGAATATCCTAGAGGTACGAATACTCTGTCTTTCACTTTTTTCTCAGCATATAACTGAGATAAATGGTAAATATGTAATGATTAATTGGCATTTAACCTGTTTTTATAAGGTACAAAATATATATATTTAAGTGTCATCAACTAGCATTAATTGGTACTTACTAACCTATGGAGAAAGGCTAGTTAAGTCAGGACTTCAAGTAAGAGATAAATACATTTTACATTTTCTCAGCTTGCTGACATCACCATAACATTTTATCACATGCCTGATCTTTTCAGTGGCAGCTACTGAGAAAATTGATATCTAGGTATTTTTCAGGAACAGAGAAATACTAAAAACCAAAACTATGTTAAGATAAAGTTAAGTCAGAGTAGAAACCAGTAACTTCAACAATTTAAAAACAGAACAAAATAAAAAAAAACAACAACCTTCCAGGGAACACAGAATTATCCAGCATTATAAAGCCTCAAAACTTAGAGCCAAAGTTAATATTAAAATAAATCTGAACATGTCAAGATAGAAAAAAAGTAAAGAAAACAGTGTTATTTCCATTGTTTTGTGAATTCATCAGCAGAAACCATATGAAGAAAAAGCAGTTAAATCAAATTTAAAATCACAAATAATAAAATGTAATCAGTATGCACTGATCATAATGATGCAGCTATTGCACTAATTCAAGTTGCTCATTCCTATACATGCACGATTTAGAAATGAAGCTGCTCATTTTATTAATGGCAATTAATATCCTTATATTTCATATCTTTTCCCAATATTTAGACTCTGCAATCATAAGGATAATTTCATCAAACAATATTGCATGTATGCTTGGAAGAGGATCAGAAACCAAACAACCAAATGGCTAGGGGCCTCAATGAGGACCTCCTACAAGAAGGATCTCTCCCAAGAGACTTGAAGAAACAAATCAGAGACATCAAACATAGAACCACTGATCACAACAGGAAAATGGAGAAGAACAACACACAACACAGTAGAAACCCTTAAATGAATGACCATGCAAATTCACATGAGAGGGCAGAGACAGCAAAAAATAGTGAAGGGAAGATCGCAGTCATCCTGCCAGCACTCAGAATTTTGAGGTCACTACCACTTTAGGTTTTGGCTTTACTAGAAAACATAGTTAAAAAGTGAAGAGAAAATGTGTCCAAATATTGTAGGAGAGAGACATAATGAAACATGGTGGGTTTTGTTGTTGGTTTTGTTTTTTTTTTAAATACCAAAATTAAGATCATGAACAAAAAAAATCCCACTCAAAATGACATGGTTATTCTATGTGGCTATTGCAAGGATAAATTAAGTTTGTTATAGAAGTCTTATTTGCCCATTATCATACATGGAACTGAAAATAAATCTTAAACACGACAGATTTCTCCAGGTTCAGATGCCAAAGGTACATGGATATGATGGAAAATGTAGCATTTAGTCTGGGGACAACTGCAACAACCCAGAAGTGAACTCTCCATAAATTGGTGATAGATAGTCTAAAACTTGTGCTAATGTTATGGGAATGTACACACACAGAGTAATGCTATTTTAGCAAGTTTCCATCTGTTCAGCCCACAGATGGTAACTAACTTGTTCACCATTTAGCTCTATTCCACCGCTGCTTAATCTCCCCTCAAAATGGTCAAGGGGCATGTATGCAGTCAGACGTCATGTTTTTCGCCAAGGAGATGATATCATCCAGCTGGATGGCATGTATGCAGGCAAGGTGGGGACAGACAGGCTACCACAACCTTCCTGTCACATGAGCAAGCCTGAAGGTCTGAATGGCTTAAGATGCGTTCTTCTGTCTGCTGTTACTCCTCCTTTCTGATATGTAAGCTTACCTCATTTTTCAATGCATTGAACTTATGCACAACATACCTGTATGGTATTACATTTTATGTCCATGGACACGTATGCTAGAACAAAACTGACTTTGAAGTACTACTTCTCCTCTAGCAGAAATGTCTTCATAGGTACGGACAGCCTGTCTTAGACGGAAACTGGGCTCGCTGCTGATTCATTGCATGGGTTGGAACTCAGCTTCTCTTTAAAGGAGTATAAGATACATCAGCCTGTTTTGCTGACAAAGAAGTTGTGAATGCTCCATCCCTGGCGGTGTTCAAGGTCATGTTGGACAGAGCCTTGGGTGACACGGTTTAGTGTGAGGTGTCCCTGCTCATGGTGGGGGGGTTGGAACATGATGATCTTAAGGTCCTTTCCAACCCTAACTCTATGATTCTATGATTATAAAGTACACACACATATATGTATATGTAAATGTACATATATGATACACATGCACAGGTCAAAGGCAGGTAATACATTAAACAGTAAGTATTCCAGTTTTGTGAAGATTGAGAGCCAGATCTCCAACCAATGTAATTCATATAGCTCAACAGATATTGATCAAAAGGTATTTTAATGTTTCTTTCATCAACACTGTAAGGCTTTGCCACAGAAATGAATTAACTTTATGAGGTCAAAGAGTTCAGTAAAAGTAGCAGTGTGTGCATTCTGATATGATTTCCTCACTACTTTTTAATCAGATTTAAGAGTGTGATACACTTTTTCAAAAGTGAGATTTGATTTTTAGTATCTCAGGTTTAGCAGTGTTCCAGAGATCTTGTTTTAAAGATCTTTGTTTTAAAGATCCAGAGATCTTTAAAAGACCTAGTCCCCTTCACTGTGCTTTGTCTTGAATACGCAAAGACTCAGGGCTCCAAATCACTAGTCACTAAAAATGTAGGTTATAGGGTTTTAACTGCATTTCTTGTTTCAGTTTACTGAGCAGTGACTCACTATGACAGCAGTTAAATTCCATTACCGCTAGAATGTCAGCATTTAACATGTTTCTCTGAACTGAACCATATGATTTTGTGTTCCTACAGCAGTGTGATTGCTTTCCTTTCTTCTAATTTTAATATTCCTTTTGATAAATTATACTACCATAGTAATAACCCTGAAGTCTCAGAAGCTACCACATACTAAAAATAAATGTCATGAGATGTCATTCTGCAGAATGGGATTTGCAAAAACTCTTAGACCTTAATTTTGAAATTTTTATAAAAAACATACTGCAGCACCGAATCAAACTTACTGCGTAAACTCTGATAGCAAAAGTTATTCAGCAATTTTGCTTTTAAATTACCCAAAATTAAATAGGCCTTCATATTAAACTGTCAAATGGCATTCCTCTTCCCGTTATATAGAAGAAATTGTTGGTATAAAGAAAACAAAGCACTCAAACCTTTTTTTTAATGGCTCCAGTGCAGTATAGCTTTCTACATGCGCACTGACATTTATTTAAACTGAAGGATATGTATGGAATTACTAGTTACTTTTTGCCTGAATCTTATTATTTCAAGAGGGCATTTAAGAACCAGAAATTGCCAGAAGAAATGGAGGGAAGAAGCTAGTGAGAAAGGAAAGAAAGGAAGTGAAGCACAAGAGCTCTTAAAATGTTGCAGCATAGAGGAACAGTTTTGAGTCCCCTTCCAGTATTGCACAAAATCCTATCTTTGAAGAACAGCTTAAGTCATGATTCAGTGTTATCAATACATGCACCTGATTAAAATGAAATAATTGAATACTAAGGATGTTATCAGAGAATCAGAGAATTGTGTAGGTTTGGAAGGGACCTCTGGAGATCATCTAGTCCAACCCCCAGTGACATTTTCCATTAGTCTTTTTTCAGCTTTGAGGTTAAAATAAGAAGGAGTCTTCCTGACTTATTTAACTGGTTCCACACCCCATCTAACACAAAGGTAAAAATACTGTCATTGAGCAAGAAATACAAGTATTATGTCATCTACAGGGAGGATATACATTTCATACAGACCAAAATCATAAATTAAGATCAATGCATTCTTCATGGAGGGAGAAGGAATTTACAGAAGACCAAATAATTCTAGAGTTACTGAAGAACTTTCTTAATTTCTAAATCTGTTTTCGAAGTAAGAGAGAAAAAAATCCTCTGACACTAGTTTTAGATCATAAAGCCAGTGGATTGTATAAAGTCAAGTCAAAATTACACCTGCATTACAAAGTCAAGGAGATAAAATTCTTTCTTCTGTGCTCTGATCACCAGTCAAGCCACTACAGGTAAGCAGAATATGCAGCAGAGTGTTAAGGAACAGAATATGGTTTTGAAATTAAGTAACTGCACAAGACCAGAAAAGTAGTAATGACTGAAAGTTTAACCTTAACTTCACCCTTATGTCTTAAAATACTCATCTTCTATAAATTTATTAGACATAATGAGTAGATAACCTAGTAGTTGGGACAGACGTGTCCACGGAACCCATTTTGCTGGAGCAGTATGAATAAAAAGAGGCAGTATTCATTTTGCAACTCTTGGTAAAACGTGTTATTGCATAACAGTCTCTAGTAAAAGCTCTGGTTATAGCAATATATTTTAGATTTTTGCATTACTTTACCATCCAGGTACAGCAAGTTACACAATCTGAGATTTGTTAGGTTTCAAACTCCAGTAAAATCTAGAGAATGAACCATATTTGACCGTAGTTTTTCCTGGTTTTTCTTTTTACCCTAACAATTATTCTAGTTTCATACAAAATAGAGGATTCCCTGTAACGTGCAGTTCATCTCCTACAGTAGTGCCTCTTCAGCAAGTCATTGAGGTTATATTTTCTTATTTGTTCTTTCTGTATAAATATACAAACTTGTGTCCATGTTGTGCCAGAAACAACGTCAGCATGGAAAGGAAAGACACAAGTAGAAGTCAGGCTTACATTAGTGAGTTAACATTGGGGAGTATATGTGTGTATGCATCTATCACGTACACAGATACAGAAAAAAAAGAGAATTAAACAGAAAAGGGTCCCAAAAAACCTTCACAGTATTCAGATTCAATACAGGCAGCTTGAAGACCTGCAGACTCTAATTAAAAAGCCAAAGAATCTATCTCTGATCTAAAGTATCTATACAAAATTATACAGAGCTGCTTACGTTTTTTCCAGGGAGAACTTCAAAACCAGCATACTGTTGCTGTGTTCCCAAAGCTGGTAGCTCTTTCATTAGAAATGTCTACACACATAAACATCAATGCATTGTAAGAGAAGAGAATGTTGTGATCTTATTTCACAGTTATGCAATATCATGTCCCTATATGGGAGAATGACAATGCAGGGTACTGATGAGAGGGAAGATGGAGGGCGCTGTGTCACTACAAATGAAAGGCAGGAAGTCAGTTACCCATCATTTCTCACAGAAGCAAATGGCATTTACATCCTTATTGTTAGACCATTTGGAAGGTGGACACATCAGGTTCCATATCCAAAATCAGATTTGCTCATCTGAAATTCTTTGAAATTCTGCTCTGTTAAGCCCAATTGCTGCTATTTAGATGGGAAATGGAACTGTGGAAATGGCACCATTTCAAAATTCTGGCATGAGCCAGGTGTAACTGAAGTGTGTTTCCAGGGACACTTGCAGACAGGTTGCAAGGCAAGTGAAGCACACAGTGGATCTGATTCCTTGCCTCTGAATGACCTTTAATTCATTTTATACAGCACAGGGAACACACCCAAATCCTCAATGAGTTTTCTATGTATGGAACTGTGAAGAGAAGGAGAGTGTTTTTTATTTATATCACTGATTCCAGGAAGATTTCCATGGGGTACATCCTGGTTGGCAGTATCTGCAAGCAAGGCTGGCAGAGGAGCATGCCAAAATCAAAACCTGCGCAGTTCTGAAAATACCCGCAAAGATGTTTAAATACTGTGGGAAGTTTACAGAGGTGCCTGTTTTTCACACCACCTTCACTGACAACAGGTGAATGGGGAGAGGGTATTGAACTGCAAAGTTTACAGTCTGGACTTAAGCTCCATTTGGGAATAAAGCCTTTCTCTCCTCTCAGTGTATCAGTTTGTGAAATGGGTACAGTAGTGTTCCATAAATACTTACAGAAATCAGCGAAACACAGAAATGGTGGTAACAGGTAATCATCCACAAAAGAAACATTATTTCTTTGTAAAAATAAAAAATGAGTATAAATAAATAAAAAATAAAGAAATCCTCTGTATACAGAAATTATCTCCATCTTGGCCCAAGATTTTCCCATGTGCTCAAGATCACATTGGACTCACAAGAACTTTTTACCTTACCAGGATGTTAGCATAAAGTAACAGAGTGCCTCTGACATCCCTGTAGTGCTACTGGGCAAGCACCTTGGTATAAAAATGCCTTCAGTGCAGTGCTGGATTCAGATGGCTGCTCTCATAATGACCTACCCACTAAGCATCAAAGAAATTGCTTTTCTAAATCCATTCAATAGAATTATACAATGAAGTAGTTCTAGAAATTACCACAGCACATTATCCCCCTCTGTTAATATAAGCATAGACATTACCTCCTGATCTGGTTACGTTACAACCAGTCCCAGTGACCCAGCACGTTTCTGCACTCTTTGCTTACTCCACTTGGGGAGAACAGGGAGGGAAATCACAGCTGTTTCCACAACACAGTTCTTTGTCAGTGTCTTGCGTCCCTTCATCCACCATACTGCCCTGCTGTTTATGTATCTCTGCCTTTTAGGCATTTTGTCAGTGTGACTCATCAGGGAAGTTGCTCTTCTCAGGTGAAGAAGTGCAGGACTCAGGCAGGACATTGTGCTGAGCAGCATCTGTAGCACCTCCAGGGACATTCTCTGAGATGTACAGGAAACAAGTGAGGCAGTAGATACTGCAGCACAGCAACAGACACATTTTCAGCAAAATCCATCTGCGAAGCCAACTGATAATAATCAGCTAGGGGCTAGAAGGCAGCACATCATTAGCCATTACAAAACAAATATGTGTAATACTGTTGAGCACAGGCATAAACTTTGTCAAATGCAGAACTGTTTTGTCAGCTAGCAACATACCCTACTTATTCCCACACTATATTCAGACATGGAGCAGAAAGAGAGATCTCTTGAATGATGACAGGTAAAGTCAGTTGTCTGTGAGATCTTTTTATTGTTATGGGTTTTCCGGGTTTTGCTTGTTTGGCTTAACTGAAATGCCTACCATCAATTTTAGTCATTTGTTGCTCTTCAGTGCATAGCCATACCACAAACAATTTCAGTATGATTAAGGAGATTTTTCTTTCTTATTTGTTTCCACTTTAACTAGTCAATCCCGTATGATTAAGAAACAAACTCTGCCTCTGTATTTACAAAGATCTAATCTGTGGAGGTTTTAACATCTGGGAAGACATACAATTATAAAAGCATGGCATGATCGCTGCCATGGATCGCCAACCATGTTAGTCAGCTGCTAGGGGAAAAATAAAGAAAACCTGTGTGTGGCAAGTCTTTATACAAATACAAGAACTCACTGAAAAGAAATTTTCCTTTTGGTATTCAACCACACTTGCTTACAAAATGCTAATAGATTCAGATTGCATATAGCACAACAGCAGCGCAGCTTTCAACAAAAATACTGTGCAGCTGGTTATGTTGCTCTGTGACTATTTTAGGTTTGTTTACTTAAAATTGCAACCATGAAACAAGATTATGTCATTTTAAAAGGAGATAGGCTTTTAAAGGGAGGTACCAAGGGCCTACTCATGAAAGATTATACAGTTATGCTTCTGAGCTCAGGAGAAAATACAGCAAAAGGAAGGGGGTTTATTATTAAAATTCATTAAGTCTTACTCACATTCCCTGCAAAGATTTTTCTTTTAGTTACAGTACCCTAAAGGAGATTAATTTATTGCTTGGATTATAAGGAGGTGAGCCAAGAGATCCAGGCTCTGCCACCAATATCTTGAATGATCTTGGAAAAGTTACATCATCTCCTCCAGTATTGGTTCTTTCACATAAGAGAGACAAAAATAAACAGCACTAACTTGCTCTCAGAAAAGTATTGAGATGCTAATGGTTTAATTAGTGTTTCTTAATTGTATTGAGAGCCCCAAAAATGAAAGTGCCATATTAATGCAAATTATCTCTATTGTTAAAGGATAGAATGAAGCTCCCTAAAACAGAGGCTGAACAATGCATTGTCCAAATAACAAAGTCCAACTTCACTTGCTATATTAAATTTTTTAGAAATGTCATCAAAAGATCATGGTAGAGAAAAAAAGTAGTACAACTCAAAAAGCTCACTCAAATCATATGGAACTACCTTATCTTCATAACTGGTGAACATGAAAAGTACAGAAATGGGGATTAATTAATCAAAATTTATATGCTAGAGTTCACAATTGTAAATAAATTGATGAAAAGAAGAACTACTTTACTAATTCACTTCCCATATAAAAATAGGCTGAGAAAGTCAGGGCTGTTCAGCCTGGAGAAGAGAAGGCTGCAGGGAGACCTCATAGCAGCCTTCCAATATCTGAAGGGGGGCTATAGGGATGCTGGGGAGGGACTTCATTAGGGACTGTAGTGATAGGACGAGGGGTAACGGGTTAAAACTTAAACAGGGGAAGTTTAGATTGGATATAAGGAAGAAGTTCTTTACTGTGAGGGTGGTGAGGCACTGGAATTGGTTGCCCAGGGAAGTTGTGAATGCTCCATCCCTGGCAGTGCTCAAGGCCAGGTTGGACAGAACCTTGGGTGACATGGTTTAGTGTGAGGTGTCCCTGCCCATGGTGGGGGGGTTGAAACTTGATGATCTTAAGGTCCTTTCCAACCCTAACTGTTCTATGATTCTATAATTCTAATTCTAGACTTACATCAGTCCAAAGTTTTGGAGTGGTGAGTAGGCTAGAAGAGCAAGCCTTAATACTGAGACTGCCATACCCACCATCTCCTGGGACCAGGATCCTTCCTTATCAACCCCTTGATGAGAGGTGATCTGACTACAGACTAAAATAAATTAGCCCACATATCATCACTGAGATGTCTGCTTTCTTTGGATAAGTCCTGTGAATCAGCTAGGATGGTAGGCTTCACCACCCTTTCTTTCTTTTTGCTTTTTTCCTTCCTCTTTTTCACTTTCGGCCCTCCCATCCTTCCATTTACCCTGCTACAGCTGCTTTTCTTACTTATTTTTGTGCTGTGAGCTCCTCTCATGTTAGGAAGGCAGCTAAAATCAGAATCCTAAACTTTGATATTTGACAGACTTCATAGTCACTGCGGAGACTAGGCACTGTGTCTGTCTTTACCTGTAAATTTTGCAGCATGAGCAAGAAATATTAGCTACATTTTCAGTCTTTGCTGTTCTGTTTCTCCTCTCCTCCTTGTGTGCGCGTGTTGCTTTGTCATCAATAAAAGCAACTACAATGCCTCAAATCCCTAGTACCTAACTTCTTCCAATAGTCTTCCTCCAATAGTTATCATCTGTACGCTCTAAAAAATTGTCAGACGAGGTTTTCTAAAAGTAAAACAAAACGGAAAACAGCCTCTCTAGAAACATTATACTCTAACAGGAGAGGGAATAACATTGGATATTAAAGTGAAACTTTTTCTTAACACTTTGCAAGTCTGAGTGGATTCACCCACCTTTTTATATTTTTTTATGTTTTTATCTTTTAAATTTTTAATTGAAAACTTAATAGTATTCAACCTTATTTGCTATAAGCATAAGTAGGCTGAAGCCTGTATGTATGCAATACTGAATGATATTTCACGTTTTGTAGTGACAAAGGCAAATTAGCCCCTTTAGTTCATATTTTTCAATCAAGGTTATTAGTAAGGCATTACCAATAGACTCTAGTGAACAGAGCAGGAATACTTTTCTGTGTAGGATGTCTATACATACATTTAGATTTAGCACCCTTCTCTGTTGAAGGTAGTAGCTAATCTTTACAGACATCAGTGCTGAAGAAGACAACCATGCATCTCATTGAACCTAGCCCATAGTTATACAGTACAGCACAGATGCCATAGCCAACTTTGTTTACTCAGCATCACATGGAATTCCATCTGGAGGAGGTTTAGAGCTCTTCAAATAATTGAAGGAGCCATAAAGAGCAAGGCGTCCTTCCCCAAACAGCATGGTGACAGTGGAAAAAAAAATGAGACATATTTTCTACCTTCCCCATTTCTCGGATGAGAGAGGATTTGTCAAACTCAATTTTATTTCTATCCTGTTTGACAGCTGAAACTGTTGGTGACAAATGCTACTTAGAGACTGTAGCCTTTAAAATATCACACAGCTTATGATTATTAGATACAAGATGTCAAATCCACAGTTTAATATGTGTATGTAATATTACCTTCCTGTGACCTACAAGGTCAGAAGAAGACAAAACTTATAATCACCAGGTTACATTAGGCAATAATCTGAATGCGCTGGCCCTTGAGATGCATTGCTCAAGATACCTGCAGTGTTCCGCCTGGGCATAGTTCAGTTAGTCTTCATGCTGCCAGGGGAGCTTAAGACAACAGAAGAATTAGGGACAGAAAATGTAGGAATTAGGCTCTATGTAAAGCTTTGATTAGGCAAAGAAAGTACCCTGAATTTCAAATGGAAGGGTCCTTATGACTGTAGAGCAGTTCTACCAGGAGCAGATGATCTCCTTTCTACAAAAGAGGTAAAGGTGAAATCACTTAAAGTAAAAGCAATATTAAGAAAGATGTACTTCTCTGGGTGGTGGTGGGAAAGCCCCTTGCACGTAATATATTTCTCTTCCATTTCTACAATCTTCAAAGTAAAAATAAGCACAAACTTCAGTGCAGTCCAATCTAGTTTTTGTTTTGCTGTTCTTTTTAAACCTGTCCAGGGTTGTTTGCACTAGGAAGAAAAGCATTTAAATGTTTCCTTCCACAAATATTAAGAAATTCAGAGTACAAAGATTGGATAATGGAAAAAAAGACTGTTTCTTGAAACACCTGAAGTGTGCAAACAAAACCTATGAATCTCTCAATAGATAATACCTTTCATACAAAGAAACTATGCACATTTTTCTGTGAATTCAGTCTTTCAACAATGCAGTGACTGTTCATCTTAATGACATTGTGAAATCTCCTGGCAAACTGTGTACTTATTTCTGTATATATTGTCTTGTTAGTTTTTAGAGTAGGGTTGCATTTATAATAAAAAAGTGTCACCATACATAATTTAATAGTCAGTGAAAATGCACTGAATCATAAAGCTCAGCAGATACTAAAAAATAGGTTTTAATTTTAGAAATGTCTTTTAAAGCATACAACACAGTATGAGGAAAGAAATTTAAGTAATAGTCACTGAAATTATAACACCTTAAGATCTTTATAATTCTTAAAAAGCTTTAAAAATGTACATTAACTAATGTACAAAATCTTTCTTCAAATGTACTTCCATGAAATGGAGGCTGTTTTAGGATTCATGCAGCTGGAGACTATGGAAATCATTACCTTTTGGGCATGCGGTTCAACATTTTAATTCAGGTAAACTTTAGAGAATGAAACATCTGTAATTCTCAACAAATGAGCAAAAAATGAAGTTTTCTTCACAATTTTCAAGACAAAATAACTAACCATAGGGTTTCCTGCTGTACTACACAGCTTATAAAATGGACAATTAACTCGAAGTACATATTCATTCTCATTATAAACCAGTCAATAGAGTAGTATCTCTTTAGTTAACCTTGTCATCTCCACTCATAAATGAAAATACATCTCCAAGTTTAAACTTCTTGACTATAGCAGACTTTCCACTTTTCAAGTATTCTTAAAAACAACTATGATGACGATCATTTCATTTAAGCTGTGTGTATCAACAACATTGTTATAATTATTTTTTTATTGAAGTACTTCAAGAAAATAATTTACCCTTTCTCCATCATGCCTTTAATTGTCTGCGTGGTTGTAAGAAGAAAAAATACATTACTAGCATTACATGAAACTTCTGCAGTACTAAAATGTTTATTTTCTTGGAAAACAGAGCAGCACATTTTATTATCCAAATTAAGTGATTTATGTGAATGATTTTGGCTAATAGCTTAGTCTGTGTTACTTCTGCAGCAGTAAACAATTGTGCCTCGCCATTTTCTGTGTCTTATCAGTGGTGAAAAAGAGTTTCAAGCTTTATGTTCATAAAATTATGTTAGAATTATTTTTATAACCCAGTTCATTTGCATGCTTTGTTGCATCTGACAGACCACTCTGGGTATTTAAGAAATCTCTTTTGCAAAACTGAAGTAAGCTTTATGACTATTATTGCTATGTTCACTAATCCAGGCAAAATAATTTCTCTACTCAGAATGAAAAAAAGATATTTTTGGAGTGTGGCTATGACTGCCTTCTCAAAGACAAGAACAATCCTTTCAAACATGCAGAAAGTCATACAGGTGTGGCAGAAATTTGCCTTGGCTGAGCAAGGAACTCCTCACAACTCTAAGGCAAAACTGCTGCAGTGAAGTACACTAGAGGTCTTTAACAACCCAAATTATTCTGTCATTCTATAATTTGCTGATGGACCATTACCCTCAAAGTCATTGCACAGTCACAATCGATGCGGGAGACAGTTAAATCAAGCAGAAACTATAAACAATGTTAGGTACCAAAGGCATTTTTTTGGGTTTTTTTATTCCTTGATGTTGTATACCATACTCACAAAAAATTACTGTTAGAAAGGATGAGTACATGAGTTAGTCCTAGCAATGCTGCTTCAAGGTAGTCCTGAGACTCTACATACAAGACAGATCTAGATTAAAATGTCATAAAAACACATTTTTATTTTGAAAAAGCATCTCAAACAAGAAAGTCTATGTGGAGAAATGGAACAATCGTTGGCAAAGACTAACTTTCATCCCAAATAAATACCTCCAAGGCCATGAGCACTCACAGTGCTTCTCTTAGCTTCCCCCAGTTCTTTAACCCAGTTTTCTCATCCTCAAAGCAGCTGTCTCACTGCAGTCAGATGATTTTTCACCCTGTGATTTCTCTAAGAGCACCTTCACTTCTGAAAATACTCCTCTAAAATACCCAAAGACGATCTGTCTCAAGAGAAGCTCAAGAGACATATCACCCCTTACTGCATTGCCACCACTTTGCTCCAAAGCCCTCCCTTCTGCAATCTTCTCAGCTTAACAGAATACCATAACCACTCATAATTTCTGCTATAGATGGTTGGTAACTTCCACACCACTCCAGTAAATTCTGCACTATGTCATAAACATTGACATTTTCCAGAGGACAGTGGCTACCTAGTATGTCTAGTTTGACCATAATCTTTCTAATAAAACATAACACCATACACATGTGGGAAACATAGTTTTTTTACACAATCATTAATTAAATGGTCCAGAAGACTTTGTTATGCATGGTATTTTCTTACTGGGCTACAAATGCAGGAGCAGATACTTAAAAAATATCAATTTTTTAGTAGTCAAAGTCTGAAACATGAAGTCACATCTCTGAAGTACTCTTCAGATGGAGCCTTTACACTGTTATCTTAAGCCACAAAGGGATATTTAGGTATGACCAATTTTTTTTTAAACTCTGAGGTTTAAAATGGTTGCTACACCAAAATAGAACTGATCTACACTGACTACATACACTGACTACTCTACAGGTCTGTGGAGATCTGATTCACTGATTCAGCTTTATTCATGCTGTAAATTAATGAAATACAGGATAGTCCTTTAAAATTAGGAATACTTTTCACACCAGGGTGAAAACATTAGCAAAAGTCCACTAAAATAACCAATAGCAGACAGCCTTGCCAAAGGAAGCTCAGTTGTTAGCTAGGGAATTCAAGTGCAAAGGCACTCTAGGCTTGAATCACACCAACAGTCTAGGACTGTCTCTCCCTTCCAGCTGAATTTTCAAGATTGGTGATTATTCTGAAAGGTGTTCAAGAATATTTATAGAGTATTTTGAGGTGACTGAACATTCTATAATGTACCTTGCCCTGCAGAAGCCATTATACTTTTTCTAAAAGACTTGAATAGTGCATGAGAGCAAGAAAAGAACAACCTCATTGTTAAGGCACCTTCCTTGGGGGCAGACATACCTCAGTTCTCATCCTTGCTTCTTGGAATGCTCCTTCACAGAGTCCACAGCAAATTGTCGGAGCTTTTTCTGTGCACCTGCTAGCCTGGCAGCTAGAAAATTTAGATCCACATTCCTGCTAGGTTGCATAGAGAATTTAAATGGGATTTCTAGTCTCTTATTTACTGGACATATCACCATAACACTTTCTGTTCCACAGCTGATACCGCTGCTATATTAAATAAAAATGATTGAAGAGCTTTAGGAGGACTAAAGATTTATTACTTAGAGAAAAGCTTTGCCCAGCCACAACTGTAAATCATAATGTTATGCCTGTGACTACTAGTTTTGTATCTGTAGAAAGTGGGCAAGAAGTTTCAGGTGGAGTGGCTGTCATTCTGCAACGCTAATTTCGAGGTTCAGACTGCAGCCTTTGCTGGGGCGGCTGTCTGAAAAGGCGAACTTCTGTTTCTGCTAAGTTACATTGTTTTAGTGCTGTCAAGAAGGAAGAGGGATAAAATTATCAGCTTCATGAGTCATCAGGAAAACTGCCCACCAGTTTCTCATTTCCAAAGCTTTACTGATGTGCACTACTGAAAATACTTGCAGAGTTAGATCTGATTTTCAAAAACCCAGATAAAACAATCCAGGAGATTCAAATGTCATCGTTATAGTCCAGGCCGATGTGAAGAATCTAAGTCAAGACTCTAAACTCATTCTCAGCTGCAATCAATAAGTTACTGCAATAAGGTTGATAGGGGAACAAGTCAAACCCAACAGCTATGTTATCTCTTATGGAAAAGCCCGGTAAGAGAAATGCAAAAATTGACTGTATCTGTTGTTAGTTTCTTTCTAGAATGTTCTTTTCAATAATTCACTGATTTCCCCTATATGCAGACTGGCAGCGGAGTATGAAAACTGGAATTCTTTCAGGAGAAACAAAACTGGAGTATGTGCTCTTTTCGGCTGTTAACAGTTGTTCAGGGAATAGAATGAGGCTGAACCTTAAGTAAATTCAGAAGAAATAAGCACAGTTTGGACATCAGTTCCCCAGCCACTATTATCTCACTCTTCAAACTCTCTCTTAATGTATTGCATTACTTGCTAATACACAGGCATTATTGCTGTACAGGTTTGTTTAGAATTATAGAATTCTAAAGAATTCTATACATGAAATTATAATTTTCAAAATTTAATTTCATATATTTGGAGTTTATTTCTACATCAGATTTTGAAAGCAATTTTGAAAGGAAAATTTGCGACAACTCAAAATTCTCAGCAAAAGCTCCATGAGCCTACACAGCATATTTGAACAGCATATCATATGATTCTAAACTACAGTGGTAGAAAACTACTGCCACAGTTTAAAGTGAGAATAATAATCATTCCAGACTACACATTGCCATGCCAAATGGAGAAGTCTCTTCTAATTTCCTCTAAACTTTACCTGAAAACGATAGGCTCAGCATTGGCTATTTACCTTATCTAGAATTTTGTCACTGACTTTGTTGTGAGATCATTACTGGAACTAGTGACATGAACTAGGGCAAAAAATTGCCAAATTAAGAGCCAGGGTGGTACCTTCTTTGATCATTTTCATAGCTTTATTCTTAGCATCTAATTAAAATGAGACATGTAAGGGGTTTTGCTGAAGGAGCTACTCACTGAAGTGATGTTGCCTACACTACACAAGACTTAAGACTAAATGTCAACAATTTCTTCTGGCCTTAAAAAAAAGATCTACCAATGTGCAGCAAGGGCTGATTTGAAGAACACCATCTCAGAAGTAAATAAACATGAATAATTATTGTTTATTTCCCCTAAAACAAAGAAAATTTTTCAAGGAGGAATGCAATATCAAGTTTTTCAATTAAATGCTTTTAACTGTGTTTTTACAGAAACAAGATTTGATACATACATATATATGGATGGAAATCAATGTTTAACAAACTGTAAAACATGGTAAAGGAGACTGAGCAGCAGGAAGTAACATAATTGCCATCACCCTACATAATACTGGCATATTTCAGCAATAACCAACAATGCATGAATGGTAGACTGAGGAAAATTAGGCATTAAGCCAAACAGAAAAAAAAGAAATATTCTAAAACCATGAAAGCACCTTCCATGAGGTAGCAGCTGCTTGGATATTGGAGGGAAATTCAAAGAATATTACAGAAGAAGAAAAGTAACTCCTTGCAAAAAATGAAAGAGCTATTGGAATCAGAAATAAAAGCAGACTTTTAATAAAAGAAGGTGAGAAACTGCTGCTGGATTGATGCAACCTCTGCTCTTGAGCCTCAGATCATAAAAAACTGAGAAGGTGTAGAGCAGAAATACTTCCATGTGTTTAATCTGTTACGCCTTTCCCTGGTCATTCACTATTTGCTGCTACTGAAGGAAGAATAGTGGTTAGACAGAGCTTTACTCAGATCTAGTCTCTTTGTGTGTTCCCGTTATTGCATATCTTTAACACTGGCTGCTTTTCCGGCAGTTTAATTGCAAGGGAGAATGAAGTAGTACATTACCAGAACCCCCATCTTTTCCACACTGGTTTAACTAGAAAAATAAAGCGGTTTATCTCAACAGGAAAACAATATAGCTGAGTTTCCTAGCACAGCATTTCTTTCTGAAGGTGAAGGAGGAAGTATTTCACCCTGATTTACATTTTCTCTCTTTTCCGGTTTTTGGTTAAATATTGAAACAAAGGTGGTGTATTAGTACATCTAGCAGGTCTCGACTGTCTTGCAGTTTACTGGTGTAGATATCTACTGCTATTCAACTAATGAAAACCTGCGTAAGCTCCCAGGGTTGGCAGTACCTCTAAGCAGTAATGTCTGCTTCCCCAAACCAATGCTTGATTTCTGCATGCAAATCTGCACTAACATGAACATCATGTTGACAGTAGCCTGACATCAAGTGAACACACCATTTCCTTTTCAGTCTAGCATTGAACTTACTGAGCAGGTTTTGAGACATAAAACTCCAGCAGAAGTGTTGGAGTAGAACCTGTTTCTCACTGCCACATGCACACTATATTTGCTCATCTGTTTTTCACAGCTAAAAGAGTGGTAACGAACTGGCAAGAAAGCTGTGTCAATTTGCTTTGGTAAAACTGCAAATGGTAAAAATCTATTAACATTTACTGGAGCAGGCCAACGCCTCTCTCTTTTGGAGTGAATGTGGGCTTTGTTCCCCCAAAAACGTAGTAAAACAGACTGTTTATAATCATTGGCAGCAATAACATTCATACCACAGACCTTTATGTCCAGCTATTTGGATTCATGTCAGACTCTAATATTTTGAGAAATTGATCCATAGAACAAAATCATGGTTGTGATTCAAAATAAATTGCATTAGCTATGTCTACCCAGATGGCTGCGTACCAGTACATAGTTGGTTTTGAGAACAGGCTGATGGATCAGAAAGCCAATGAGCTTCCAAATGCAGGCTCAGAGACAGCTCAAGGGTCCTCTGGGGAACATGTGTCTGTTAGATCTCAGACCCAGACTCCCCCTGCCATCGTTTAACTCCAGCCAGCAACTAAATTCCACACAGCCAGTCACTGTGAGGAGCAGAATAGGCCTTGACTGTGTAAGCACTGCTCAGCAATAACTAAAACATGTCATATTATCAACACAGTTTTCAGCACAAATACAAAGCAAAGCCCCATACCAGCTGCTATGGAGAAAATTATCTCTGCTAAAACCAGCACACCTGCATACAGGCTACAGGCTGCCCATGGGTGACCATGTTTCTGAAAAGTAATGTCACAAAAAAGCTGTTCTGGAAACCATGTTTCCAGATAAAAATAACTATCGGGTTTGTTAAAGGTGAATTAACATGACTTAATTAAAGGTGATTCAATACATACTGGTAAGATGCAACAAAACTGACCACAGCCTCCCTGCCTCAGTGGAGGAACAGTCCCAGTCAACATCTTAGACACCCATACCAAGGATATATACTTGACAGTGTAGATGGCAGAAGACATGTATTCACTTTTGGTAACTTCTCTGAAATTTAAAAGAAAGAAAAACTTCCCTTTGGGCATCACCTAAATGAAATCTTTGGTCTCAATATCCTTTGAAAACCGAACCTTGGTAAAGAAAAACCAAAATACACTTGGGATTCTGTTTAAAACAAAAGATTTTCTAAGGACTGTAGAGATCTGGTTTTAGTTTTTGGAAAGCTTAAATTTGAGGCTAGCTCACAACAGTTTCAATTCTATTTCAAGCAGATGGAGAAATCATGAGCACAAATTGCTCATTACATCTTTCAAACTACAAACCAGGGCTAACTGCAGAAGGATTTGTATAGTGCATAACAGCAATGGAAAGCAGAGCTGAGAAGAAATGGAATCTGTATTAGAAACTACATGGACAATTGTTGCTTATGTATTGTTTCTTAGTTGTCCTGTCTAGGAGGAGCTCAGTCAGAAACAACATGAATAAACTTACACACTGTTAGTTACCTTAAATAGTTTGCTTCACTGTGTTCCCCCAAATGAAACAGCATGTATTATTTTCTTCCATGATTATAATTAATTAACTAATCACTGAGCAGACAAAAGTGAAAGAAAACCTTCTTAGAAATACTCAATTGTCATTTGTTGCTGTATTTATGGTGGGAAAGACCATCATTCTGGCACTAATGCTGAAGTCAGGCATGAGAGAGAGATTGCAATGGAAAGGTTGTCCATTACTTCTAAACAAGAACCCCGTAGAAACACTGATTTGCCAGTAAGAATGCATATGTCTTCCAGTCTCTACTGATGACTCATGCAATGGCTCAGAGTGCGAAGCTGAATTGCTCTGCCAAGTCCTTTCATTTTGTTTCTCTGAAAAAAAATGAAACTAAAAAAAGGACTAACATTAAACTAAGATGGGGCAAAAATATCAAGGTGCAATACAAGCCCAGCAAGACATCTGTCAAGTGCCTATACTGAAGCTCCTACTTAAAATAATGCAAAGAGAAGTTGCAGAAATAGTATTTTAAAGCTATTTAACACAGACATGCGCACATGGGAAAACAGTACTAGCAAATAAGTAAGCAAGCAAATACAAATAATTCACATTAGTACAGACATTTTCAGTTTCTTTCCTATTGTTTCTCTTTTCAAAAAAAGAAAATCTAACAAACGTTTGGGCTTAGGATTGGGGTTTTTTTTGTTGCTGTTGGATGCTACCTGTTTTAGGATAAACTTATACTTTTGTCATACAGTAGTTTTAAAATATGTTGATTAGAAGCAGGGGTCAATGTAAGACAGCAGCTGTAACTTAGATATAATTGCATTACCAGCACAACTGGTGGCTTGATTTAAATATTCTATACAAAGCTGTAGAAATCGTGAGTAATGAATTTGTTATTGCTTGTGCCTTTTAAGCAATTATGTGTAAAGTTGCACATACACTTAAATTTCAACTATCTTAAATGCCTAAATTGGTCTTCACAAAGCTCTCACCAATTTTAAAGGGATTTCATTTGATATGTTATTCTTCCCTCAATGGTTATATCCTGCAGAGAGGAAGCAGTAGAGCAGACACCAGAATTTCCCACCTAGCTGTCATTTTGGCTGCTAACTGACCTGAGGATCAACTGAAAAGTAAAAAGAATGAAGTTGTTTAGGAAAAAAAAAAGAAAGAATAAAAAAATAATAAAACACATTCTTATATGCATGCCATTTTGCCATTTAGAGTGTTTCACGTACACAGGAATTTTTATATACTTACCCAAGCCTATGATTCAAACAGTATTTTGTCAAAGCAGCTGGTACCTAAAACTGCTTAAGATATCAACCAGTAGTTACTAAAACTATCCAGTACAAACAAAAAGCAATAGGTATTACTTTTTCTCTCTTTCTTGCCTGTCTTAACCACCAGTAATTGAAATGCAATTTAAGTACAGCTTTTCAGCTAGGCTCCATGTTAGAATATGAACCGTATTTAATTCAAAACAAGGTGATATTCAGCAACATATAAGTTCTAATTTCACATGATTAGCACTTTTTTTTTTCTCTACAGCTTACATCATCTTTTCATTAATCCTTTGAAACTAGTGAAAATGAGCTTATGAAATTCTTCTCTTCTACACACTTTTTTCTCCAGTTAAGATAACCAGAAGGAAATGTATATAAAAGAATAATATTAAAGATTATTTTTGTCAGCTTTGAGTAACAAATTAATACTGCTGATTGTTCTCTCCCTGTGCTCTCCAGCACAGGTATGCACAACCTGATGCATTTGATGAATGCAGTCCCCAAATATACTCTGCTTAAACTCTAATAACTGAAATTTGGAATACCAATCGAAGTATAATTCAATGTGACTTTCCTTTAAATATAATTCTTCTGAAGCCAATCATAAGTAGAGTTATATATATATATGAAAAGACAAGAAATTACTTTAAGGCCAGCTTCTGCCACTCACAGTCATAGCAAGAGGTACTTTATAATTAAAGTTCTGATAATGGTGATGTGAAAAGTAGCATTCAAGATGAAAGGGAAGGGGAAGCTAGGGAATCAGTCCTTAGTGAACAGGAAAATAGACAGACAACATCTAAAAGAATCAGGGATGATATTTGCACTGTTAATTCAACACCATAAGAATGAGATGTATTTTCACGAGTATAAATAATCAAAGGTTAGGGGAAAAAGAAAATGGAGCCTCTAAGGGATTGCTACAATAATAAGGCCAGTACTGAAAAGAGCCACATCCAGTATTAACCTTGGCATTTAGAAATAACATGAAATGATTAGGGAATCTGGCAGATGTTTCACAGAGAAAACATATCAAACACTGTAGAGATACTGAGATTGAGTAAGAACAGGAATGTTTGAAGTCTGACATGAAGTGGCGATGTGACAAGTGAGAAAATCAGTTTAGAAAGATCAATTGAAAATATCTTTGACAATTAAGGAAATGCCAAGTGTCATCATGAAAGCTAACAGAGAACACAACAAATGTTAAGGAATATGGAGAGCTGTGCACATCTGATCTGGAATGGCTACCTCATCTTTAATTAATAACCATACTTCAACAACTTGCTCCCCAGCCTCAGCTGCAACGCAGCATGGGATTTACAGGAGAAGGGGATTCACAAAGTAGGAGGACACCCATCCTCTCACTGGCAATGACCAGCACAGCAAGTTTCCTGCTCCAAAGACCACACTGACAAGGAGGCTACATCTAGTCCTGATTTTACTTTTTGATTTACAAGCACCACACATTCTCGGCTATGAACTGAGCTGTAGTATAGGTGAGCAGTTGCTGAAATGATAGGCTTTTCTATATAAATAGATTATGGTTATATGTATTTATAAGGATGAGCAACTTGTGTGCTTTACACATTGCCATCTACCTAATATTGGCATGGACAGAGATTGATTTGTATCTTTACTGATACCCTGCACACATGGTATTGCATAGCCACAGGGACCCCCTGTAAACTGCCTGAGAAGGCATGTTGACTGCTGCCTCTCACAAAGGGTAACACCATCACACAGCAAGGGGCTGATGCTCTGAGTAGCAGCTTGTTCCTTTTGCTGCCTCATGTACTTTCCTGCACTTGGGATGTGGAAGAGCATTTACTTTCAGAACAAGTGTTTATTTGCATAGATTTTGATGATACTCAATGTTACTGGACAGTAATGACTAGCTATGTTTCCCATCTGGCAAACAAGCAATGACACTGGAAAACATGCCAGTGAGTGGGAGCTGGAGATGTAACTCCAGAAGGATAAAAATAGTTGGGAACAAGATGTAGGAACTTGCAGAGTAATGAGAAGAACTGAAGTCTTAAATTGACTTGAGAACATTGACTCTTCCTCTGTAAAGAGTCAGAAGTTCTGCGCACCTGGTGAGCAGGATGGATCAAGCTTTGGGAAAATACTACAAGGAAGCTCAGCTAATAAGTGACAGAAGTCACTGTCTGAGTGACCATTCCAGCCTGATCCCAGTAAATCTCTAGGGGCAAGTTTCTATTTGCAGATATTTCTCCAAGCCATCATCATGCAGAGCCCAACATCAGCACAAAGTCTCAGCAGTCCAAGTTGACACAGGAACCAGCACTACATTGTGAAGATGCAAAAGCCATGAGGGCTTTTTTCAGCTCCTGACCTTGCATCAAGGGGCAATCATGATGGGTATTGCTTGCATCTCCTTTCCAATGGTTATTTCAATTCATTGTGAGTAAAATGGATTTTGCTGCATGAAATTGAATTCCACATACAAAATTTGTTTCAGGCCAGACTTATCAAGCCCATGTCTGCCCCAAGTTCATGTGCTTTCAAACAGCTATTAATAAAAACAAGTATGTATCACAGTCTGAGTCCTTTAGAAAGCAATCAGCACTAGACTACTTTTACTTTTGATTATTACTTTTTCTAAATGCCATTTTGTCCACGATGACACAATCATTTTATTTAACCTTTCATTTTATGACAAGCAATCATGCACAACCAACATGAGGTAACTACACCTTCCCAGGTCAGGTCAGCAACTCAGCATCAGCCTGGATCAAGCTGTGTTGATGCTGATTATCTTTTTTTGCAATGCCTATATAGTATTTTCATACCACTTCCAATCATCACTGGAATGAGAAGGACAGTGCAGCAGTGCAGCAGGTAAAGTATTTACCTAATGAGAGCACCAGACACTGGAGAAATTTTAGCTGAATGATTTTCACTCTTACAGAGAATATTGCCTCTATGCAGGTTGAGGGAAGGAATCTGTCATGAGCAGAAATGAAGAAAAGTACTGAGATCAGTCTGAAGAAGCGATCCTTGTGCGGTAATTACTACCTTACACAGAAAGAAGCAGAAAATGCCCAATGGTGTAAACGTTAAAGTAAAATTCATTGATCATCCAAATTCCAGCACTGTGAGGAGTACTTTTCAGCTCATAATCAAACACGCTTTTTCTCTCCTTGTGTTTTTAGACAAGGCCACAGGTTTAAGTTACTGGAAGAGACGTAAACAGAAAGCAGATAAGCAGCCTTTGATGCCATTTGGAATGAACATAAACTTGTCTTCTGGCATCAGTGCTGTGGAGATTTTCATGTCCCCATATGGTTATTCTCCTGGCTGGAGCCTGTAGAACAGATGCGCAACACATGGGAAGGAGAGAAAATTACACTTAGATAATAAAGCTGGAAAGTAAAGGAGAGAATTTCAGAAATCATTGAAGTGAGTACCCCCCAAAATACACTGTTTGGGTTGATTCTTCTTCCAAAAAGAGAAAGGAAAAAAAAAAACCCAAGCCACCAACCCCCATGTAGTTTATGAAAATGGTTTGTTTTATGAAGAGAGCTCTACTGCCAAAGTCCTGCTGCTCTGCAGAAATATATCCATGGAGAAAAGGCTGAGTGCAGCTTACACTTTTGATTTTTCCTGACTCAAAATGGATGGAACACAGATTCTGTTTTCCATTCAAAATACATTAAATCTTCATTTAGGCATATTATTGAACGGTCATGAGAAGGACAGCTTCTCAGGGAATATCACTTCTTCACTGCCCTCTGACAACAAGCCTGGATTTGACAAGTGCACTTGATGGCAAAAATAGAGTTTCCAGCTAATAATAAGCTCCAGTAAATACAGCAACTACGACCTTCCAAAGCTACGTCAGCTGCATATCTCTTCAGCTGTGCTCAGACTGGGCAATATTACGACTGATTGTTGAGTGAACCATGTCTCTTTCAAAAGCATCTGTGGATTTTAAGTGATCCCTAAGCATTTTAGAAATGCAAAGCTAAATAAAATTATGAAAGGATTTTTCTTCACCCTTAATGGTAGATGCTTCACTACTCTTGTTAGCTGCTGAATTCCACCTCAGCCAGAGATATTAGTGGGAAGTCTGATGATATGCAAACCAGCATTCAGTTTGGTTAGGCTTTCCTCCTTATCCTGCTATAAGAACAACTGATGGGACACCTGGAGGGCAAATGCCTGATGGTAGTTTAAAGTACTAGAAGGTCCTAAATAATGAATAAATTGCAGGCTGCTGCAGTCTGCAAAAATATCTAAATTACAATAGCCTGAAAGAAAAAACTTGCAGCACTACCAATTAATTTTCATTAGGCTTTGCTGTGATGCAAAAGTGGTCCCAGCAAACTAAGATCTGTTACTTCTCTCCAAAGTCTCTACACACAAATAGAAACTTTGGGGGGGGGGAAGGAGGTGGTGATGCCCAGTTTAAAGATAAATTATCAAGGGTTTAGTAAAATATGGGTTAACACAATTGTTGGCTTCCTAATTCTAGAGACCTGGATTCAAATTATGTTGCAAATAAAGCAACTCTGGTAATTTTAGTCTGGTCCCTAATGAAAATCTGTGTTTCACAAAGTCATATCACTTAATTAGGCAGTGGTGAGGAGACATACAGATCTGGAACAGAAAGGAGGAACTTTGAGGTCATGACAAAGGCACTACTGTAGTACATGCTGGAGATGACAAGTGCCCAAATTGCATCAAATCTCTGTGAGACAGCATCCCCCACACCTTCCAGTATGAATTGTCAAAGGGTAACCCGACAGGATTATGACATAATGCCATTTTGTAGAACTGGATAATTAATGCATAGCAAGTTACTAGTTCACTGAATTTAGCTCCACTTTAGCCTCTTTTCTGCCTTCTCCTCGTTGTTTACTGTTGCAGAACACCTAGTAAATGATGTTTGCAATTTTAACCTTACCACTTTTCGACAATTATAGATGAAAAGTAGTGTAAAATGCTTTACTTTCTGGATTGCTTATTAATATTCAAAATGCATCTGACTGGTCAGGCATGTTCTGACATATTTGTTAACCTCCTTAGACAGAAAGGTGCAGAAGTACTTCTGCTGTGAATTTGCAACCTTAAAATTCAGTTGGTAAATGCATACATATTTTGTTGGCATTTCTAAAGTATCTGAGGTCCTCACAGACTTCCTCCTGCTTTTCTCCCTCTCCCCCCTCAAAAAAGTGCAGGTGTTTTTTATTCTTTGTTTACACAAAGGTAAAGGAAAAGGTCAAAGCCCTTCAACCACATCAAACAAAAATGTCTGAGGAATGAATAAGGTTGAAATTCACATCTACCACAGCCCAAGATTATAACTCAGTCAGAAGATCATGCTTTACAGAGAATTGTGAAGATTTGCTTTCTGAAAATCTTGCGCTAGTAAAATCTGCAGCTCAGAATTTTCATACAGAAAAATAATGTAAATAATTGTAAAAATAATACAGCTGAGGAGAAAATAGCAACAATCACATTTCAGTCATTTTGCATGATGCATACAGGACAGTGGTATGGAAATAAACTTGTTGAAATACCTGCATTGAATGTTTTTATGAATACCTCTTAAAGGCCTGTATTTTGAGCTCAATTCAGCTTACAACTGAAGGATATCTAGAGATCAGAAGGAACTCCAGAGAGAGGCTGAGAATCTTAAATCTGATTAAATCACAATCCATTTCTATATCAGACACTGTTCAGATGTTTTCTAAATATTTTTACCTCTTCTAGAGCTATGTCTGAAGTTCTGAGTGGACACGAGCAGGACAAGGCTAACGTTTAGGTAAATCTCAATGAGGTAAGTTAAGTGAAAACCTTAGCTTAGGACTTCCCTAATTCAGAAATTGGGTCCAAATTCCTGAAGATGTCTTGCCTTGGGTTGTTTCATTTAGATAATTATTTTTCTTTGGACGTTACTATGATTAAAACCATAAATGTATGTGAGATGGAATTGCATTCTATTCTGGTTTGCAGTTGGTCTTTCTATATAAGCAGAATTGCCTCCTATATCTTTTACTAAGGTATGCCCTCTGGTTCATTCCTCACCACAGTCCAATCTTGACTTTTACCTTCTATGTTACATTCTTTCTGCTTTCTTCCTAAAACTCCATCTACAGACAAGAGTGCAAAAAAGATGAGACAAGGGTGCTGACAAATTCAGAAGATGATAATAGCATATCTGAAACTGTGCATTAGACCTTTTCAAACAAAAATATTGCACACATCACTAGCTAGCTTTACTAGTAAAAAATGTAATGATCTCCCTCTCCCACCCTGTTCTGTGTGCACAAATTGCATAGCAGTTTCCTTTGGAACTAACTCTGGAAGGAGGAAAACATTTCCAGTGAGTGTCTGAACAGAATTTTAAAGGTCCAAGCATTGCAACTTCTGCACTATATTTGACTGACAGTACTTGGAAAGTTGTACAGTAAGCTTTAAAGAAACTATTTTCTATGCCACTGAAAAGACTATATTTGTATTTGTTTTCTTCATAGAATCAGACTTCAGAGAGTTCTGCAAAGAAAAGTTAATTCCATTAACACTTATAATAAAATTCTCATTAATTACTGTTCTGCTCAGAAAGCATGAAACTATTACTCAACAACCAGAAAATACAGAGACTTCATGACAGCTCAAGCTCCAGCTGCCTTGGAAAACACGGTCTGGAACCTAGGATCGGGCTAAGGAGATTACACAGTTCAAGAAGAAACATTTCATTGGTGGTCACTAGTGATCTCAACCAGACTACTATATTAACAAAGAGGCCCTGTGCGGAGGCTGAGCTCCAGAGTCCAGTTAAACCTGTGGAGAGTTCCTTTACTGGTAGAAAGTATAATTTGGCTGTCCAAGAAAAATCAGTCCATCTATACTTCTAGAGCATACCAGAAGACCTGCAATCATTCGAGGAGTTTCCTATAAGAATATATGATTTTCATGGGCTTTCACAGAAATACAAAACCAAAGCTCTGGTAGCACCCTAAGAGAACAAAAATATATAAGAAGCAGCCAGTGAAAGAATACATGCTTGCTTTCTATTTATGCTCTTCCACTACTGTTTTTAGCTTACCTCTTATGTTTTCAGGGAAATGTCTTAGATAAATATGCAGCACAGATTACTCATTAAACAATCACATCAGAAAAGTATTTTACACCTTATAGAAAGGGGATTCTGACTATGATCATGATTACCTTTTTAAGTAATCTTGCAAGAAGACTCTGGCCAGTATAGATGAAATATAATAGCTGTACCCTGACACTCAGCTCTGCTACTGTAATAGTTCCTCAGCGAGGAGCTACTTCAGAGTAAACACTCTGGAAAAGTTACTCTGCTTTACTCTGCCTCTTCACTCCCACAAGATGAACTTTAATTCTGAAATGCTCCTCCAGCCTCTGCCCACTAGAACTGTGTGGGACCATTGGTTTTCCATGCTTCCAGTCACTTCGGGTGGAAGAGACAGCAGAATAGAAGTTATGTCTGCATGTAAGCAAGTTAGAAAAATTGTTTGGTGGGAGAATGGAAATAGAGGAAATTACATATTGCAATTAAGGTTTTGGACCTTTTACGTAGAGCAATATATATTGGTTTTAAAAAGCCTAAAACTTTACATTCACATTTATTCACAATTATTTAAATAAGACTTTTCTACACATTTTTGCTTTTAAAACAATTGCAAAAGTAGATATATGAAGTCCTAGCTCCTATAAACAAAGTTTCCTTTGGATTTGAGAATACTAGAAGACTTACAGCAGAAATCCATATTGACTTATAGTCACAGAGTAGCAAGATCCCTAGAAGTATTTTGCATATAACTCTTGGTTAAAATGAGAAAGGTAGGTAAATAGTTGCATGCAATCACATCACTTATCAGCAACTTTTTTTCTGAGAGACAGCTGCGCCAACCCAGGAACAAACTCACCTTCGTAAATGATCATCATATTTTAAGTACTGTAGTGTACAGTTGCTAATATGTTCTTCCAACTTTTCTACTTGTAAAATGATCAGATTGTGTGCTTCCTTGAATGGGAAGACTTTTGAAAAAGGAAAAATTAATTTAGTTCAGATTTTTCATAGAGATCTCCACTGCCAGTTCACCAGTGCTGCCTGGAAACTCTATTGGATAAATCATTCTCAGCATGAGTAAATGAGGAATATTTTGTCTAATATCTTTGAAGGGACACTTGCAAAACACACTGACAATCCTCCAGGGTTTTGGTTGGTTGATTTCTTTGGGATTGGGGTTTTATTTGGTTTGGAGGAGAAGCAGGATACGTTTTTCTGCAGACTCTTAAACTCTTCAGAAATCAAAGATTATTTTTTTTGTCTATTATTTTTACAGTACTAAGCGTAGGACTATTACACCCCATAATAGTACAACCCTGTCTTAAGCAGAGATTTGACAAGCAGCAGCCTTGAAAGATAGGCCCTAAATAAAACAAAAATAGAAGCTGTAATGAGAACGAAAAATCTCTAATCCTCATGGGATTCAGCATCAACCAAAACTCAGTTTTGGAGCTGGAACAGCTTTAAATTTCTTTGTGCTCATTTGTACCTTAGTACTAAGATTCTGTTCAAGAATAATCAGCATGATACTTCAGAAAATGTTTCTTTAATGGATGGATTGTCCTCTTCCTCCCTTTCTCTTTGAACGATTAAAAAGAACGCTCTACTCAGTCTTGTTCACTGGTTTCAGGATTTAGGTCTTTCCATTCATAAGGATCATGCTTTTAAACAAAAATGGTTAAAATATTTTTCTTAATTTATGTCTCCAAGAGAGACTTTTTTGCCCATCTAGAAGAATTCTGTGCACAATTCTGAAGTCTGTGCATGAAACTGTTATGGAATGTAATTGAGAATTATTATATCTAATTATAGCTTATTTATATGCTAAACTAGAATGTGGCACAAAAAAGAAGTTCTACAAAAGGTGTGCAGAAGGGAGTAATTCTTGCCTACTTTAAAGTCTGTGTATCCAGCATTTGCCTAATCCACAGAGCCAAGCTAGTCAACAACAATCTTAATTGCTTCATCCCACTCTTCCAATATATATTAGTGACAATAAAATCTTTAATCCTTGATCTCAACATCCTCCCACAGTATCTTTACTGCCTTCTGTACTAGGAACAATGTGTTCTGACACAAGGGGTGAGCAGAGATTTCACAACATTGGAAGGATCCCGCTCGTCTGGTCCAGAATTCGAAAGGTGTGGGGCAGAGGAAACAGCAGGTTTTGGGAAGGCAGAAAATGGCCTCACTCTTAAGAAGAGTGCTCTAACACTGGATTCTGCTCTTGCCTCTGCCACAGCCTTCTTATGTCTTGTCATTCTCCCAAAAGATATTTTTCTTACCTTGCCACACTAAGAGTCTCAACTGGAGATACTCTGTGAATAAAGACAATGTTGCTGTACATACACAGGATGCTCATACAGGCATATGGAGAAGTCAGACCCTATGAGTTTCCATCTGTGTTCCCACTATTGAACAACAGTGATCTTACACTCTGCATTTCAGGCACATGGATTCCAATGTGGAATAGTAGTTGCTGGTCGCCTTGTTACCAAAACACCTCAAAACATCTAAAAAAATATGGAATGTAGAGAAAACTGAGCTTTGGACAACTGAGTTCTGTTTGTCACTGAATTCACCAAACTCATTGGGCAAGTTCTGTCAGTGCTGTGCACCCAAATGAGTTATAGGTCCTTGGGAAATGAAAGCACAAGGCTCAGTGACTGAAGACTTGATTTTAACACAAGCATAACTTGGGGATAAATAAGGTGGATGAGCTGATTTTAATTCCTAAATTTCTTAACTTTTAAATGTTTGCCTTACAAAGTTAATAATTAATATGTCTTAACATTTTAACACGCTTTTTGGGGTGTATTACATATTTTATTGAGTGATATGGCAGTATGACTAATTGATTAACAACTTTTAATATTCTTGCAACTTTTTTCTCTTTGCACTGTGCTGAAAATACAATAAAACACTCTAAAATAAACTAATCTAAGTCATAAGTGATATAAAATAAAGAGGTAGAGGAATAACAATTATTGAAACTTTCCTGCAACTGGATTCATTTTACAAAGAAATCCATTCAAGTCTGATAACTGTTAGATACCTTGCTAGTTGGATGTCTAGTCTAAACCCAAATGTTGGTCTTGAAAGCCCTATTACTTGTGTCTGACTTAGCATAGACCAGCTGCAAAGCTTTTCCTCCACTTTGTACATTCAACCAAAGTAGTTTATACTGTGCTCAAAATGGCTTCAAGGCACAAAGAGGCTTCTCCTTCTAGCATACTCTTCACTTGTCAGTGCTGCATTGAAAGAAGTTGACCTTCAGCCTGACTCTCCAATTGCTCTCTAATCTACTTCTGAAAAATGAATCAGATTTGCAATGAATAAGTGAAAAAGCACAGACTTGCTTGGGGGCAAAGGAGATGCAATCATACAGCCTGGGGTTAGAACCATCCTGTCCAGCTCCTGGCTAAACTGGAGTGGAATAAAAGCCTCTCACAACAAACTGACAGTCTCAGCTGGAAAACAGCAGGTGACAGCACTACCTCCAGCAAGAAACTGCTAAAGTTTATTCTCACTACTACTTTGCCACACAGAGTAACCAACAGACATGCAGCACCTAGATTTGCATATAGCACAAGGTGATTACAACATAACAACCAGGGTGGTCTTTGGTAAAGGTGGAAGCTTAGACTCAGTTATTAGCCTCCCAAATCATATGCTTCTTGTTAAAGAAACTCCAATTTCTTATCTGGACTAAACTTGCCTGGTAAGGAAAATGGGAAGAAAATGGGATTTGATGGAGAGAAACAACATAAAGTGATATATAAAGCAGCTATGTCAGTAGAAGCTTGGCTAGAGACAGGGAGACATTTGCCAAGACTGCAATGACAACTGAACCATCTCTACATTACTTCCATGCAATGATGTTACATTGCTAACCGCTTCCCAGTTGGCAGCAACAGTCAGCAAGAGCCAAATTGAATCCATACTGTGTTTATTTTGGTATTCTTAAGGAAACAACCTTTCTGCTGATATTCAGAAAATGGCCATCTCTGAGAAATCCATTAGTGACTGAGGACGAAGGATAATGAGTTTCTCACTGCTTGGTACGTGTGATACAAGTTTCACTTTCTTGACCTAGGATAAAATCTCCATGAGTTCTGAAGACTGGTGGAAAAGAAATCTTCTTCTTAAACAGCAGCCATAGGAGAGACTGCTTGTTTATCTTTCCCTTTTTGAGGTACAGACCAATTGTCAGATGTTATCTGAGTGCCTAGGTGGAATTTCTTCTGGTCTGAAGCATCCCTGTTTCATTAAGAAACTAATAGCCATTATGTGCAGTGCTAGTAAAAATTACTTCAATTCAAGCCACTTTGAAAAGCTTAAGTACTGTCTCAGTGACAAGATGACATGCACGGTGAAAGTCTTACCAGCCCAGGTAAGGAATAAAGACAGGGTTTGATAGCTCCACTAAAGCTGCCTAATGGCTTAGCCTCAAAATTGAACCTTATCACCTGGAGATCAACATACTTCCACAAAAAAAAAACCTGAATAAAAAAAAAACTCCAGAGCTGCATGCTGGGGAGAGCTAAATAAGTAAATAATCACAACAACCACCACCACCACAAGAAACTGTGCAATGAAACCCACAAGAACACAAAATGGATGTGGTTTCAAGCTGCCTCTCAAAATACTAAGCTAAAATGAGTTACAAATAATTCCCACTGATTTGTGAAGCCTCTGCTCAATTTCAGGTCAACATCAGAACATTTCTGGTTTCATGATTAAATCCTTGTGTTACTCCACAGTTTTAAAATTAAGTCAGACGACTGGCCTGGTGGTCTGATACTACTGAAATTCAAGGTGCTGCCTTAACTACCTACTTCAAAATTGAGAAATTTCACTTTTAGCAGTCTTTTTTTTTTGTTTTATTTCTAATTCTGGGCTAATAAAAAGAAATTATGGCTAAGATGTCATACGTATCTTCCTAGTTTTGAGGCGTCAAACCAGAACCAAAGCCTGTGCAAGCAAAGTACATATTTTCTAAGCTAAACTAGTACACAATGTGACTGGAGTCCTCATCTGCTTTTCAGAGCATAGTCACAAATGCAGGATAAAATCCTATACTCCCATAGCAAACTCTATGTAAAAAATAAAAAGAACCCAATATGATCAGGGCACGTTGTTTGTCTTCTAAGCAGACAGCCCCCATCTGTTTCCTGCCGGACAGGACCCCAACCTCTAAGTAACGCCAGAGCTTAGCTCCACTCAGTTGTGTCTGATTAACTTAATGCAGGAAGTCATTTCCAGATGGAACCCCAATTTAAATACAAAAGCCATGCCACTGTTTGGCTCATCAGGGCTTCCACATCACATGCAGCATACCCTAAGGGATAGCAGCTTCTGCCAGGCAATAAATTACCAATACCGTTATCAAGGCAGACAGTGCTGTTATTCAGAATTTACACAGTAGAACTGCAAGGTTGTACTATATATAAATAAATAAATAAGAAGGAAAAAAAAAAAGAAATGAGATCCTGAACTTTGTGCCCCACCTTTCTTGATGAAATATTCACACCTGAGACGGTTCTTCTAGAAAGACTTTTGTTCATTTTGCTTCCGCTATCTCTATGTATCAGAGTAATTTTTAACAGTTAACTGATCATCAGAGCAGACTTTAAAGAAAAAGGATCTGATGCACAAGAAATCCAGATTCCATGAAGTCCATGTTAGATAGTTTCTTCCTAGTAGTTTGCAACATTATGAGATTTAGATTATTTTTGCAATGAAGCTATTCCCAGCTGACTCACATGCAGACCTCCAGCCCACTGAGTGAACTGCAGCACTCTTCCATCATTCCTGAGCTACTTCCCAAAGACATTTAATGGAAAAGCAGGAGGCATTTTTTATGCAGCAGAACAAGTTTCCATCGGGCATTACTAAAATTCTTTCAGAACTATATTAAGATTTTTGTTCCTATGAAAGCACTGAAAATATTGAAATCAATAGGCATGAATATTCATGACAGAAAAACAATAGAGGCAGTCCAGCTGCTGGAATTGTCATTGCAGTGGAGGAATGGGAAAACAAAGTCTACATATTATTTTGCTCAGCAACCAAGGAATCCGCTCACCAAATAGTAAGCTGAACTGTGGCCTGTGTGTTCAACAATGGACACTGATGAATATTGCTGTCTGAGATATATGGCTTTCAAAAATCAATTTTTTCTGCTTGATCACTGAATCCTAGTTTGCCAGAAAGATTGCAGAAGGCATGTTGTTGTTCAGGGTTGGGAGAGAGAAGAGCAACTGTGATTGCAAATAGCTTCCACCTTTCTGCATCCTCACCCACTCTCCCAACTATCTGCACTCCTTGATCACTCCCAAACTGTGATACTCAAACTCATAACATGCCATTAAAAATGTGTTTAATACAGACTAGTCCATGCTGATTATATTACAGCCAAGGAGTATTCAATAACAGGATACTGAAAATGGTGTTGATAAACAGGGAGTGTTGGTGGCTAGCATCACTCACCATGGCTCATCTGAAATACCAAAGTTATTATCCCTTCTCTACCATAATTCCTTTAAGAATATTATAGAACCAGTAATAGATTGTACAGTGTCCTGGGTTCAGCAGCAGCAGTCATTTTTCTCCTTCTTAGTAGCTGGTGCAGTGCTGTGTTTCTGGTTTTGGCCT
>WYDI02010514.1:34253-45088 GCA_009867235.2 Psittacus erithacus | reverse complement strand
GATTTTTTTTATATATATATATATTTAAAAAAAAAAAAAGCTGATGCATTTTATAATATATACATGACAGTAACATACTTAGCTTCCACATCTTGGATATTCCCTCCCGAAGTGCATATCATGCCACTTCAGTGAAAAGGTGAAGCAAAGGTAGTATTTCGAAGAAGTCTGCATGTGCAGCTTCAGAAAGCTGAGTAGCTAGTGAGGAGCCATATGAAAAATGTTGATGGCATGAGTCCAGATCTTGCAGGACAGGTGTCTAATCATGCAATTTAAACATACATGCACGCAGAGTATTAACTGGCACCCAAGCTGGTAATTTCACAAGAGAGGCCAAGAATTTAATCAACCATGGGAAATAAACTAACCTCATGCTTAGAAATCACTCCTACAGAACATGATTGAAATATAGTGTGTTAATAATAGGTAGTAGTGTTGTATTAGCTGTATTTGTTCTACAACAAATAGCAGCTTTTGTTTCAACAATTTTCAAAGAAAAGCACAAGTAATTAGAATACACACTCTGGGTTTGAGAAACACCTCCTCTGCTTGCCAAAAACGTCTTGCGCTTCTTCACTTTCAGAAAGTTGTTTTGCAAAAAGCTTAGATTTCTATTCCAGTTAATGAAATGACTACTCAGTCCATGAAAATTACGCTCTTGAGTATCCCAGTACTTGCCATTCCCCCCTAAATGCAGATGACAGTACTTTTATACTTCATGGACATTAAGGTAGGTAAGAATGTGGACAATTAGGAGGCATTCAGGTGGTACCTTAAAGGGAACAATATAAATCTCTACATACACTCCAGCATGTTTGAAACCATGATTAAATCACTATTAAGAAAATACATTTTGTGAAGAGGTGAACTAAAATCTTATTTCAAAACATAGTGAAACATTTAATGATACATAGAACAGCTTAGTTCAGAATTGTCACTAAATAATTGTGAAGGATAAATCTACAACATGGTGACAGATTTTCATCCTGCATGTTCTCCTTCACAATTAATAACTGACTGTGACCATGGCTAGTTAGCTTGGCTAGCAATGGATTACTACAGAATAGCTACTTGTGTGCCACAGGACTGTTCACTGTTGACAGTAATAAAACTCATGCACAGAACAGTAAAATGATGTTTTGCAAGCAGAACATGCTGCTGATTGATACTGGTATGGAGTGAGTTTTACTTGTCAATGTGAATTACCCACTGAATATTTTTGGATGAAAATACAATGCTTTGGAAAACAAATAGGATGTTGCATGTTATCAGGAAACAGAAAAAAACCCGAAAACAAACCAAAACCCAGAACAGCCCAAACTTCTGCCATGTTACCAACCAATGTGTTTTCCTTCAATAATTTAGAAAGAATTGATCATAGAGCACCAGAACTGAAAAACTGGGAAGGCATTCCTTCAGATATACCTTTTAGCCATTCAAGATCAAGTAAAATCTATGCTCCTATTTTTCCCCATAAATTTCACCACCAAAAACTAATAGTAAGAGTGAAGTTTTTATACCAAAATATCTCGTCATTGCTGAGATCAAGTGGCACAGTCTTTGCATCATGACAGCAGGATTCAGCCCAAAACTTACACAAAAACTATATTATATGTATGTAGAACACTAAAGCAGTTTTTATAGATATTTGCATTTAAATACTTACCTAGAACTAGCATTTAAAAATTGTGCATGCAAATTATTGTCAAATCACAGCACCGGTATGTTAAATTGGAAGTTCTGTGTATTTGAGGTTTCAGTTCAAAGAGTGACTTGTGAGCACAGCAAACCTAATTGTCACCTTTCATTACTTCATATGTAATCACCACGGAAAACACAGAAGTTCATAAATGGCATCAGATTCTTAAAGATTTGAGATTATTTTGAAAGTATAGATCTTTTTTTCTCCTATTTTGATAAAACAGAGATGATGAAAGTGAAGTATTTACCCAGCTAAAGACTAATGCCAAGTTTGACTGTAGTTCCAGTGCTCATATCTGAGATATTGACTACTTTTAAAATGGAGAGAGAGAATACAGAGCAGAGGCACAACAATGAGTACTGAATGCATCTAAAAGACAATAGCTTTCAGTTGATGTGCAACTATATGATTATATTCCCACCATCGGTTACATCCAGCCCCTTCTGCAGATGTTTATTCTTTTCTCTCCTGTTTGGTTATTATGGTTCATTATGTTGAGGAACTAAGCTGATTGAAATGTTCATTGAGATGACTGCTGCAGTAAAATGTGTAAAGGAGAAAATAATGGAATGCAGGGAGGGCAGCAGGAGAGGGAGCTTTTTATAACTCAGTAGCACTGATTGCTGCATCAGAAACAGAGCAAAAGAAAGGGGGGTGGGGGGAGTCTAAATACACGTCTTTTTAAAACAACAATAAATCATACGCCATATATAGACCAAAAATGAAAGAGGCCCTGTGTTCGGATGTAAACTTCTGGCAAGACCTGGTTTGTTGTCAGGTTCCCAGACACAAAATAGACACTCTGTTCACTTAGCATGAAGCCCTGCAAGAAGCGGGGAGCTCCGGAGACTCTTGGCTCTTCTCAAGTCTCATTAGGTCTGCATATTAATGACTTGCAGCAATATAAAGGGGCCCTCTTCCCCTGGTGCCTGTGTTTCCCATCGTTGAGGGCACAGGGACTACAGCAGCAAGAATCACAGAATCATGGAATGGTTAGGGTTGTAAAGGACCTTAAGATCATCTAGTTCTAACCCCCCTGCCATGGGCAGGGACACCTTACACTAAACCATGTCACCCAAGGCTCTGTACAAGAAAAAAGTAAATAGGGCAGGTTAACAGAGCACATGAGTGAGATGGCATTGCTGTGACAGCACTGAGTCCCTTGCCCTGGTGTCTTCTAAGATGGGGGGCAGGGGAAAAAAACTTACGACTGGAGAGACTCTGGCAGTATTTTGTATGACATGCTTGTAGCAGATCCTTATACATGATAGAGCAAACAAGGGAAAAGAAAACACTGTATTGAATTAAGACACACCAGACTGTTGGAGATTGTGGTAGAGAAGAAAACACAAGCATTGGTGGCTAAAATGCAGTGTGAGGGTGAGAATGAATTCTAATGCATAGGCTCTAAACAAATGTCCCATTCAGAGGAAAGCTGACAGAATGAGAACAAAGACAGAAAGCAGTACACATGGAGATTACACAGCAATGTATATATTTTCTAGGTGATTCAAATCACAGCCTTTTAAAGCAGTTATTTCCTTTCTCAGGACAGAGAGATGTACTTAAGAATACCTTGGCCTTATTAACATGGAGATCACTTACACTATATGGCACCTCAATTTGAATTGAAAAACAATCCTCAAAAAATGCTACAGTATTACACATTCAAAGCACCCAATGTGTCTCCACTGATCCCCAGCAAAAATCCTCACAGTGGCTGTCATTCAATCCCTGGGTTCATTCTTTCCCTTGGGAACTCCCCCTGCACTTCACACTGCCATGCCAGCTGAAGCGCCTACTAAACAAAATTGCCTAGTGCTTTGAAAGGCAGCCGCTGGAAAAAATGCATTACAAAATGTAGCAACAAGTTTGTTTCAATCTGCAGGAAGTTTTGCTACAGCTAATGACAGAATACCACACTAAGGCCACCTTTCCCCTCCTTCCACCAGGTGAACAAAATAAACTCTGCTCAGCGAATAAAAGGTGTTGAAAATCATCTCTTTGCCCAGGTAAGTGTAGTAGCAAGCTGACTTAAATCCCAGCCTCCTGTACAATATGCTCACATTATTTATGCCACTCTTGTATTACATTCCTATAAATAACTGTTCTTTCTAGTGTCTCTACCTAAAGAGCTACTATTTCCATTCTCTTTTCAGACTTACCAGAGGATTGACCTCGATTAGTGGCATCATGATCACTGTCTCCTTGCTCACTGTCTCCATGACCACTGTCCTTAGAGCTTACTATGTCTGCTTCCTGGAATGCAGAACTAGACACAGAAACATCTTCACATTAGAATCATGAAAGAGGAACTCATAAAACATTCTTCTGCCATCACATGGCCAAACACGGTGCTGCATTCACCCACTCCTGCCTGCTTCACTGCTACTGCAGCGGTACTCTGCCCACCATTAACAAAACTGGCATTTTCAGACCTCGGCAGGCTGGCTGAAATGGACACTAAGTGTTATCACTCTGCCTGGTTTTCATGTAATCGGTATAATTTGGCAGCTTTTACTTAAGCTGGATAGCTCCACTTTACCTTGAGGAAGCCCAGTGTTTTCTGGAAGACCCTACAGAACCATTCTTAAGTATTTAAAGCACAGGTAGACTGATACAGTACGAGATTTTGTTCTCTTTTCAGCTGGTTTTGAAACCAGTTCAGAAAAGCCTGGTTCAAAGTCATTCAAACTCATTTAGTCAACAGTGATTTATTAGTACATCTACACATGCTCAATTTCCCGTGGCTTTACTGGTATTTTACATCTGCAGTAAACACAATTCTGCACCCCATTCAGACTTGCTAAAGCATGCACAAGGAAAACAAGGCTAAGGAGTTCATACCTGTTTACTCGTCGGGGTCTGTCAACTAGGTAACTGAGCTCAGCACGCTGATGTTTTGTCTAGGAAAAGAAAACATTGGGAAATATTTTAACTCTTTGATATTTCTATAACCAACCTCAGAAAATATACCAGAGAGCCTCACCATATTCACTATAAATGGTAATGTTTAGCTGTGAGTAGGCCTACACAAGCTGTTTCTAGGATGTTAAGGGGGCGAAAAACACAGCTCTTACTCGCACAGATGGGAAGGCATGAGGGATTTTTTCCTGAGCTTTTCTGGGGTGAGATTCTGACACGTTTTCTCACAGTGCATGTTGTCGAGCAACACAAGGACTCCCACAAAACCCAGCAGAACTATTTCTAGAGTTGTGTACTACTTAGTCTGAGAGAAAACTTTCTGTAATCTAGTTTTCAGCCTGGTTTTAATTCCAAGTGTATAAAAATAGAGTGAGACAGTACGGTTACTGCACCCTAAGGAAGAAAATATATTGACATACCACCAAGCCCTTAAAAAGGCAACAGATGACAGAGTTTCATAGGTACTTTGAGAAAAGGTCGATCTTACAAGCCAATATTAGGAATTTTACTGCAAAACTTAACACTTTAAAAGATGTCACTGAAACCACCTTTGCCAGACTGGGCAGTATTCATGTTTCAGCATTCATGTTGAGAGGGAACGTGTTGTTTTCATTAGTGTACAGGCAGAGAGGTACTGAGAGCTTGTATGAGCTAATCCAGTAGAAAATGATTAGCAGGGTAGTATTATGGCATGGCATATGCTTTGATAGAAATTTGCTACACACGAGGTAACACAATGCAGGCAACATGTTTAACGGGAGGGGACGTTAAGTCTCTGCATATAATTTCATGGAAACTCTTGATGCTTTCCTTTGTGAACTCAGCTTTGGGTTATAAAGAGCTGTTCAGATAGAGGAAAGAAAAGTCAATTAGTAAACCCTAATCCACAAATTAATTAAAGTTGCTGCTAACTGTAGAGATTGTCACAGTCCCAGAGGGGGGTTCCCCCAAAGCCTTAATCGCACATCCAAAGATTTCAAGAAGAAAAAAAGAAGACAGACACAGGTTTAAAGTGTTGCTTCAGAAACCCCTGTGATTACGCCTCTGAGCACAGCCCTCCCCCCCCACCTCCGCCCAACCCAGAGGCTACCCCTTTGCAGCAAACGGTCCCTGAGGATCCCTGCGCCCCGACCCGACGCTGCCCGGACAGGTCCAGCTCCCCTCACACCCACCGGGGCGGGGGGGGGGACGCGCTTGGCTCAGCGGTACCAGAGCCCAGGGGAGAAGGAACCATGGGCAGGGGGGCCGCACTCCCCTCTTCTGACGCTGCAGCCTCCCAAGTGTCAGATGCGGAGGAGGAGAGAGGCGGCGGAATGGACTAAAGGGGGAAAAGGACGGACGAGGTGGGGCGGGAGCTCCGAGAAAGCGACGCAAGGCTGGGGGAAAGCCTGCGATGCAGCGGCGGGGCACGGCCGGCCCGCAAGGGTCCCGCAACGGCCCGCGCGCTGAGGTGGGGGGCTGAAGGGAGGCGAGGGGCACGGCCGGGCCTTACCTCGCTGGACAAGATGCTGCCGTTGGAGATGATGTCGGGCTGCTGGTCGGCGTAGCCGGTCACGATTGCCCCGCAGGGGTTGTGCTCGGCGTCGGTGCTGCGGGAGGGGCTGCAGGGCTTGAGGAACATCAGGTCGGTCTTGGCGGACTCGGGGGTGAGGCAGACCTGGTAGCAGTAGTTCTGGTTGTGGTGGTGGGATCCGAAGCTCCCCGACTCCTCCACCGGCACCTGCGCTGGGTTGCTGGGCACGTTGGAGCTCTGCACCAGCATGATGTCCGATTTGCTGAGCTTCTTCTTGCGGGCCCGCGCCTGACGGCTGCAGCAAGGGCAGCAGCAGCAGCAGCCCAGGCAGCAGTCGCTGGCCAGGCAGGTGTAGATGTTGAGCTTCTTCTCCTTCTGGCAGCGCACAGCCAGCACTATCATGGCCAGCAGGAAGATGAAGGAGACGGAGCCCAGGGCTATGATGAGGATAAGGGTGAGGTCGAGTGAGCTTTCCCCACCAGAGCGGCTGGGGCGATGCTCGCCGGACCCGCCGCCGCCGCCCCCCACGCCCGCTCCCGCTCCCGCTCCCAGGCCGCCACCGCCGCCAGGCCTCTCAGCCGCGCCGTCCACCAGCACCACCTGGATGGCGGCGGTGGAGGAGAGCGGCGGCTGCCCGTGGTCGCGCACCTCGATGACCAGCTCGTAGGGGCGCTGGGGATCGCGCTTGGCCGGCACCCTGCGCGCCGTCCGCAGCTCCCCAGTGCGCCAGTCCATGCGGAAGAGGCTGGCCTCATTGCCCCGCACGATGCTGTAGGTGAGGCGGGCGTTCTCCCCGTCGTCGGCGTCCACCGCTGTCACCCGGCTCACCAGGTAGCCCGGCTCAGCGCCGCGGGGCAGCGCCTCCCGCGCCGGGGTGCCGTTCCGGCCGGGCAGGGGGCTGATAATGGCGGGAGCGTTGTCGTTCTGGTCCACCACGATGATGTTGACGGTAGCGTTGCCAGCCAGAGGCTGAGGCTCCTCACCGGCGTCGCGGGCCTCCACCTGGAAGCTGAACTCCTTGAGCTGCTCGTAGTCGAAAGAGCGGAGGGCGTAGAGAAAGCCGTTCTCGGAGTTGATGGAGACGTAGGTGAAGACGGACATGCCCTGGATCTGGCTCTCCAGGATGGAGTAGGCGAGTTGGGCGTTGGCGCCCTGGTCCCGGTCGGTGGCGCTGACGGCGTAGATGTAGGCGCCGGGCACGTTGTTCTCGCTCACGTAGACCTGGTAGACGGGCTGGCTGAAGCGCGGCGCGTTGTCGTTCACGTCGCTCACCCGCACCTGGATGGACTTGCTGGTGCTCAGCGGCGGCTCGCCGCGGTCCCGCGCCACCACGGTGAGGGTGTAGGCGTCGCCGCCCGGCTGCTCGCGGTCCAGCGGCCCCTCGGTAACGATGGTGTAGTAGTTCTTGAAGGAGCTCTTGAGGCGGAAGGGAGCGTCACCTTGCAGTAGCTCGCACTGCACTTGCCCGTTCTCCTCCGAGTCACGGTCCGAGACGCTGAAGAGGGCCACCACGGTGCCCGGCGCCGCTGCCTCGCTCACCGCCTCTTTGACGGTGGAGAAGCTTATCTCGGGCGCGTTGTCGTTGGCGTCCAGCACCCGCACCAGCACCTTGCAGTGCGCCGGCACGGCGTTGGGCCCCAGGTCTTTGGCTTGCACGTACACCTGGTACACGCTGCTCTCTTCGTAGTCGAGCTCGCCGCTCACCTCCAGCCGCCCTGTGCGCGGCGCGATGCCGAAGAGCTCCCGGGCGCGGGCCGAGATGTGGCTGCTGAAGGAGTAGATCACCTCGCCATTCTGACCCTCGTCGGGGTCGGTGGCGTTGAGCTGCAGCACCAGGGTGCCCGGCGGCGAGTTCTCCGGCAGCGACACGGTGTAAACGGGCTGCTCAAAGGCGGGGACGTTGTCGTTGGAGTCCAGCACCCTGATGGTGAGCAGGGCGGTGCCGGTGCGCTGCTGGGGCTGCCCGCCGTCCACCGCTGTCAGCACGTAGCGGTGCACTGCTTGCTGCTCTCGGTCCAGGGGCTTGTCCAGCACCAGCTCGGCGAAGCGGTTGCCGTCGCCCTGCGTCTGCACGTCGAGGGAGAAGTAGCTGTTGGGGGTGATCTCGTAGGTGCGCAGCGAGTTGGTGCCCACGTCGGGGTCGAAGGCGCTCTCCAGCGGGAAGCGGGTGCCCGGCGTGGCGCTTTCCGAGATCTCCACGGTGAGGTCGGGCTCCGGGAAGGAGGGAGGATTGTCGTTGATGTCCAGCACCTCGATCTCCACCCGGAACAGCTCTAGGGGGTTCTCCAGGAAGACCTCCAGATGCAGCAGGCAGGAGGGGCTCTGCTTGCAGATTTGCTCCCGGTCTATCTTCTCATTCACGTAGAGCACCCCGGTCTCCAGGTTGAGCTCCAGGTAAGGGCTGCGGGAGTTGGGCGCCGTCTGGAAGCGGCGAGCCGAAAGTTTTGTAATGTCCAAGCCCAGATCCTCGGCGATATTCCCCACGAACGTGCCATGCTCCTGCTCTTCCTGCACCGTGTAATGGAGCTGGCAAAGGGCCCCCTCCACCATCCAGAGCAAGGCAAAGAGGAATAGCACAATCATCTCCAAACGGGGAAAGAGATCCCCCCTCCCCAACACCACCTCTTCCTCCTTTTCCAAAAGCCACCACCACTTCCTCCTCCTCCGAAAATACACACTACAGCGTGTGTGCCTCTGCGTGTCTAGCTCTGTGTGTGTGTATGTCCGCGCCTGCGAGCGTGTGGAGAGAGAGGGATCGGGGGAGGGGGAAGGAAAGGGAGGGGGGAAGTGGTTGATTTAGAGGGGGTGCTAGATATTATTTCTTCTGATTCATGTTAGGATTTTTTTTCTCCCCCATCTCCCTTCTTTTTGTTACGAGTATTATTGTTTCACACGCTGGCCCAATGAAGAAGACAGGCGTCCCCACTTCATCTGTGATCTTCGAAATAAATGGACAACTAATAATAGCTATTAGCTGGATGAATCTAGAGATACACAGTAGCCCTCTTTTATTTATTCCGAGAGTCTTGGCACTGCACCGCGGCAGCAGCAGCGGCGGAGGCAGCAGCAGCAAATCCCAAGGAGCAAATGTTATATTTCAAGATTGTCCTCGGTTTGTCTTCCTGGTGGGAGCCGGAGGGGTAGGTGCTGCTGGAGGAGCCGGCGGACATGCCCTCTTCAGATGCAAGGAAATGGCAGAAACCCGCGAAATTAAAAAAAAAATAAAATAAAAAATAAAATAAAAAGAGATAAGAAAATTACAACCCGCAAAAAGATTTCATGTCAAAAAAAAGGCAGAGCGTAGCTTTGCTACCCAAAACTTTCATTCCCCAATTTCTCAGGGCTTTCCTCTTTTTTATTTAAAGATTTTAATTTTTCCTCTCTTCTATTAATAGTCTTTCATTTTCTTCTTTTATTGTTATTATGTTCATCATCACTGCTTTTTATGGACGTGCTGATGAGTTTTTTTCCTCTCTTGCTGCTTTTGCGTCTAGCCCCTCTCTCTGTGTCTGTCTTTCTGCTTGCTGCTGCTGCCGCCGCCGCTTGCCTTCCGTCCCGGCTCCGGTCCCGGCCCCTGCTTCAGCTCCAGCTCGTCTGATCTCTGCCGACAGTTTCTAAGCCGGTAGCGCTCGGCTTTTCTGTTTTTGCGCAGCGCTCGGCTCCTGCCAACCAATCAGCCGGCAGCAACGCCCCCGGGGGCGGCACCTTATTGGCCGCGGAGCACGTCGAGTATCTTGCGTCAGAGATAGGCGAGCGGGCGAGCGCGCAGGCAGGCAAGCAAGCAGGCAAGCAAGCAAGCAAGCGGGCTGGCGGGCGGGCGGGCAGGCAGGCAGGCAGGCAGGCAGGCAAAGCGACGTTAACTCTGCAGCTCCCGAGGCTCTGCCCGCCTCCAAGAGTGTTCGTTCCCCCCACCGCAGCCGCTGGGCAGGGAGATCACCGCCCGTCATCAGCGCAGACACGCGAATAATCGTTAACAGCCCTCTCCTTGGAGAGGGAATTTCCACCAGCTTCTAACTTTCCTACCCCGGGTCGGGCGCTGTAACGTTTTTAGAAAAAGCATAAACAAGGGGAAACATGAGAGTATTTACACACACACCCAGTGGGCTGCCTTAGCTCATTAGTCGGTGGAGAAAGTGTAACTTTCCGTCAGTGCAGTGTTTCCAGCTCCAGCCAATTTAAAGTATCGTGAGCCTACGCCGGTTTTTTTTTTCCCCTAATTTACTTCGGAACTTCCACGAACGTAACGGAAGAGGGAAGCTGGGTATGTCATATATTCTGACACTGGGTCCTGCGGGTGCCGCGAGGCTGGGCAGGAAACCTTCGCGGGGGCTCACGGCCCCTGGCTTGGTGTTTTTCCGGTGTTGGTGCTCGCTGTACACCCACTTTCCCCGCTGCCGAAGCAGTTAACGGCGCCGGAGGCTCCGAACCTGCACCGAGGGCTCTGGCTTGCGGCGCCCGCGGATGTCGGTAACCCGCGCCTGCTACCCTCCTGCCCGGCTCTGCTTCCCCTTCTCAGACAGTGAGGAAGCAGCTCCGTGCTAAATAAAGTCCATCTACCAATGTTGTCTATCGCACGTCAGGTGCTCGACTGACACGTTTGTGATCGATGCCTTTGGCTGCGAAGCCGCACTGGCACTGCGGAGAGAGTCGCACCCGGGGAGGTGGGGGGGGGGGGGGGTAGGGGGGGGGGGGTTC
>WYDI02010514.1:11676-34243 GCA_009867235.2 Psittacus erithacus | reverse complement strand
CTTTGACCAGCTCCATGACAAAATTTAATTATTCCTGTCTTATTATTGGCCGCATACAGAAAAAAGTAAGAATTTGGGGGCTTTCGGGGGGGGAGTTCGCGGGTGGAGCCCAAACCTCTGCCAGTGCTCGGGGGTGGGGGGCTGCCCATGGGCTCTGCACAGCTGAGAAGCCAAGTCCGAAACTCCACAAAATGGAGAAAATAACAGTAAAAAGGATGAAATACTTGTATTCGCCCCCAAAATGTTATTTTATTGTTTATGAAAGGCAACACAAAGCTGGTACTAGCAGCTGCTGCTCTGACCCCATCTCTAATCCCTCGGCAGGCACCGGCTCCCTTCCACACATATCAATGAACTGTACGCTCGGATGCGTTTTCCCTCGCGGAAACACAGCTCCTCGCATTCCCAAACTTGTGCGTGTCGCACGCCTGTCACCGCGCTCCCACAACGGGAAGGGGAGCTCGGGGCCACCAGCGGCGAAGGCACAACCAAGCTCACGCCACCGTGCCCAAACCGACCTCGGCGTCACGCCGGGGGTCGCTCCTGGGCCAGCAGTTCGTGGAAGGGCCCCGGCGAAGAGGGTCACGGCGCAAGGGACGCACAGCCCCTGGGGCAGAGCCGCGATGCCCAGCTCCCGGGCTCCGCGGAGACGCGAGCGCTCCGGGCGCGGGCTCGGCGAATCCGGCGTCCGGCTTCGCGGCTGCTGAGAGCTCTGTGCTACCGGCCCCGCCCCCCGCCAGAGGCCCCAATCGCGGGCTGCGGGCACCCCCCAGCGGCGACAGTGGCACACTGCGCCCGGGAGGCGGCACCGGCTTTGCTCCTCGGGGTCCCCGCTGGCCCCGGGCCCGCGTCTCCTGCCACCAGCATCCCCATGTGTTCCCCACCGCCTGCAGCTCTCCTGTTACCGCGCTCATGCCCACCAGCGGCTACGAGGCTTAGAAGCTCGGTCTAGCCATGCCAGGTGCTGCCGCGCAGCGGGAGGGTGACAGAGGCAGGACAGCGGCAACCGTGTGTGCGCGCAGAGGAGCCGCCGGTGTTGCCAGCCGCCGCGGCAGGCAGGGAATTGCCCCCTTGGTACGCCGTCTTGCTCAGCGCTTATAGCGGGTCAAGGCAGCGCCGCGGTGCGACTGCGGTGAGGGCTTCCCAATAAAACGGATTCCGTCAGGAAAAGCCTGGCTGGCGCAGTCCAGAATACGTAAGGGAGCCGGGTGTGCTTCCCCCGCACCAGCCTCAGATACAGCCCCCCGAGTTCGTGCCTTTCTTGCGCGTCGGTGCAAGGGGCTGGTGCGTTAGAGACACGGCCGCCTCCAGCTATTTGCCGTGGCCCGAAGCAGCCCAGCTCTAAACCCTCCCGCTGCCGGAGCTCCGGCAGCGGCGACGTCTGTCCACTTCGAGGAAAGCGGTCAGCCCGGGCGCGACCAGCCGAGCCCGGGGGCCTCGGCAGAAGAGGGGCCCCTGCCCGCCCGCTTGGGGCCGAACCCCTTTTCCCCACCGGGGTTGGGGGGGGACCGGAGGTAAGCGGGAGGCGGGGGTCCGGGCTGCCGGCGCGGCACATCCACCAGCCCCTATTCCGCCCTGCAGAGGCGGCGTCGGGGAGATGCCAGCGCAGCGCTTCACAATTCCGAGGGCAATAACCACGCGGGGCCATACATATATATACATATAGTCATATGTAGGTGCAGGGGAGTCGCCTCCCTCCTCTTTCCCTCCCCCTCTCCCCGCGGGCGCAGCCCCGGCGGTGCGATCCCCCTCCCGGCTCCGCTCCCCTCCATTTTGCGGCAGGAGCGGTGGGCTCCGCAGAACGGCGGGGCTCTGAGGCAGCCCTCTAACGCGGAATGACAAATGGCACTTCAGCGGTGCATGAACGAGAAAATGATTTATGGATTTTCAAGACGGCCTGGGCAAATGATGGCGACATGAATTATATATCCTAATGTGCAGTATATCATTTTCTAATAACACTGTTTTAGTTCTAATGCCATACGCTGCTCTCTTCAATAGGGGGTATTGATTAAATAAAACAAAATCCGAGCACTGGCTTTAGGTTGGACGTGTATCTTCAGCAGTCACCAGCTGAGCTTTATATATTTACCTCTTACTAAAGCAGAGGGCCGTCACCAGACCCCTGACACTACAGCACTTAATTTTTCCATCTGTCATCATTTAATTTGGCAGCTACTTTGCCAAATGAAGACTAATCTTTCATATTGCTGCATTTTGCTCCATGCTGTGATTTACAAATGTAAATAGATGACATCAGGTTTGTAAAGCCACCCTGCTGCTGGGGATAGCACCTGGGTAAGTCAAACCTTTCCTCCCTGCCAAAATCCTCATGCACCTCTTTGGCACCCCAAGTGCAAAGGGGCATTTTCTAGCAAGGAGAACGTATGATAAATAATACTCCTGCTCAAACAGAACTTCCCTAGCATCTCCATTTACCAAATTTCACAGATTAAAGGTAAAAAACTCTGTGTGTAACTGGCGCACGCTGGGAGAAGGAATCAGCACAACAAACTGAGTACATGTGCATAAGGGGAGGAAAAGCTGTCGGCTAGGAAGGGGGCTTCACCCCCAGTTCAGTCTGCATTAGTGTCCCAAGGCCAGTCTCCTGCTCCCACAACCATGTTCTTTTGCCCTTCATCACAGAGTAGCGATGAAGTCATAGTGACATAAGCTGTGAACATCCTCAATTATTTCAGTAGTTCCTAGTCTGAAATATCACTTGTCATTAAGAAGGGCAAACAGGTCCTGGCCTTTCATGCAACAGTATAAAACAGAAATGGGGAAGGTGGAGATAAAGGATTTTTGCATTCATTTGTGGGGAGGGGGGTTTAAACCAGCAATTGTTGGGGAAGAGGTGAGGAAATACTTCATTTCTCCTTACCGAAGTGTAGTATTTTCATTGTTCGGACAGAAAAGGACTCACACAAGTAAGAAAATGCCTAAATGCTGAGGTTTGGATTAAGCAATCACTTTTCTAACTTGGACTTGGGTGTAGAAAGCTAATCCCCATTGTTTAATTGAGCCAGCAAAATGATCTCGTGGTTCTATTTTAGTTGTCAGTATTGGTTTTAGGCTGAGGAACATCACAGCCTCTGTACTGTCTTGACGTTAAAACCACATTGAAAATTGGACACCCCCCCACCGCCGCCACCAAATCTCCTGGATTATCATGACTTGGTTTAATTTTAATTATCTAGGTTTAAAATTGCCCCAACAAAACCGACCCAGGTTCTCCTTCAAAAGAATTAGTAACAGCTCTTAGTGCAGGAAAGATTACTGGAATCAGTGCTGTGATTAGGATTGTAAATAAGAAGGGAAAGGTCACCATTAGAAAAAGCCTGCTTTGCTAATGGTAAGATGTGTATGTTTTACCGACCCCTGTAGGATGAAAATCTTGCATCAAACAGAGGTCAACACAGAACAATTCCAGAAATTAACTAAGAGGCCTGATTAAAGTTATTTGTATCAGAGAGAAGGGTTCACTGCCACCACTCCCTCAATGGATTTCTCTCTTAATTGCCAATGAGAAGACAAAACAGGAAGGACAGACAATTTGGCTAATCAATAAAAAAGAAGCCTGCCTTCATGTTGGCCTGAGGAGCATTCCTTGGGTCAGATCAATGTAGCAGCCACCAAAGTTCTTGCAGAGATCACCAGCGATTAAGACATTTTCTGATGGCTTTTAAACAACGCTAGAGCCAAGTGTCTGCCACGAGGTTGCAAATGTAAGCAGAGCTGGAGAGATGATGTTAATCATCATCCTCATGCTTATGGGAGTACTCCTGGTGATAAAAACAATGCGTTGTATTTATGACCTTAGACAGCTGTTTTAATAAATGAAGATGAAGTATTGCTTCATTACATGCTCCGTGCTGCGCTAGTGATCAGATGTGATGAAGCCTCTCCAGAAGGTGCTGGGGAGTCTTTCTGAATAAGAATTGTTGTGAATGCAGCACAGTCCAGAGCATAATTACAGTGGATGCATCCTATAGCGGTTTCTGTGGGACCTTTCTGCCTCCTTTTCCTTGCTCCCCCAAATTCATACAGATTTCAGGGAGATCATTCATGCAGCAAGAGGCTGTTCAGTGGGAAACACCAGATTGGTGCAGTCCATTGCTATTATCCCACCTTCTTCAGCTTTCAGTCTATCACAATGTTCATTAAAAAAAAATAAATAATCCCAGCCTGTTTTAATAACCTGTTCTTTTAGCTGATTTAAGTCTGTATTGAAATAATTATAGGAAAAATCTATTGTTTCCACAGTTAAGCTCTCAACATTTTCTAGCAATCAGTCCTTTTTACAGTGTCCAGATCAGACCAGCCAAGGTCCTGGTCACTTCAAAACACTTATTTCTGTATGCATGGCTTTACACTAACTAATATACATTGGGCCCAATTCCTATAAACTTGTCTCATGTCTCAGTATTTTCAATCTATTAATTAGACAACCCTGAACTTAATGCTTATTGTAGTGCTGCAGATGCATTGTAAACCAACCAAAATGACCTTACACAAGGCGATCAGTTCAAAAATACATATTCTTTGTAATTTATCAGTTCACTTGCAGATGAGGGATGACAACTATATCTAACTTACCTTGCAGAAGATGTTTCTTAACAAAATACTTTTCAATAAGGCAGATTTCTTACCATCTAACTAGAATTTTCAGAAAGATAGTTTACTCCATAGTTAGCAACCTAGTATTTCATCAGCTGAGAAGCAAAATAGTGTCACATTTATCAATATAGGTATAATCCAATCACTATTTTCGGTATACATTTCTTTTTTTATGATATGGCTCAATCAGCTGCACCTATTTCTTTGAACTTGATTGAAAACAATTGACCTGTATCTGAATTCAGCAAATGCTGCTAAGCTTGAATGATTACTAGAGCAAATGAGGACAAAACTGCAGTGGAAAACTCCAGTTGCTTGAGACTCTGTTAATCTTCTTATTATACACTCAAAGCCATAGGTAGATGTAGTTACTCACTATAAAGAAAATTGCTCTGTTGATTTTCTTTTCAACAGTAAGTTCAAGCCTTAACCTAAAGCATAGCTTGTTTTGAGGTTCAGCTTGAAAGCAGTAGTTAAAAATATAGAATTTTCATTCTGAGCCTTACAATACTGTATGTGTAGTGCTTGGTAGAATAAGTACCACAAACCCCCTGGATTGCTTGCTCAGAAGAATTTGCATTCTTGGGCTTTAGTGTTCTATGTATGTAGAATCTCCAGCATAATCCTGTCATCTGAGTCATCATACCAACTATGCAGCTGATAACAATAGCACCAACTAGGAAGGGAAGGGAGAAATATGGGAAAAATGATGTTATAATTATGTAGTCGCTTCAGAAGAGCGCACACATCTGTATTTTTATACCTGTTTAGGTGGACCTACTTAGACTACCAATAGCTAAAACTGCTTTTTTACTTATTTGAGTCTTCATGTGGTAAGACCCTACCCTCAGGTACTGCTTTTTCTCCTCAGATAACATCTGGATAGTGTCAGCTTTCCCATAGTGTTACCCACCTCAATATGAGAGCTGAGAAAGTTCCAGTTGGAAAGCAGTTTAGTAATTTATAAGGCAAAAACCAAGGAAAACACTTTTTATTTATTTTTATTTTTTTTTTTTTTGCCTATACTAAAAATATTACAACATTCAATTCAGAAATTTTACCACCTCCACATTTTGGAAGAGTGACTTTAGCAGATGGAGGTCTCAAAAATGCTTTTTGCCAGTCCCAGGAAGATATACCCAAGTGATAAGTCCTTGAAAAGCCTCAGCTTCCACAGTCCTAAAAATTTATAAGTTGGTCCTTGAAAAATCTGTACTAGATGCCTCCTCTCACAACTGCTTAGTGGCTAGACTGCATGACAGAAACTGTGCAAGTTTGTATGTTCCACACAATTGCTGTGGAGGACGAACACCATTTTTCTCAGAATAATTATTTCCAGGGTACTGCAAGCTCCTCTGTAGAGCTGGATATAGATTTGAAGCATGTGTACACTTATCATCCATACACTTACTACTCCCACCAGTGGTAAGGAAGTAGGAGAAAGTCAAAAAAGAAAAGCATACATATAGAAAACCATGGAACAGCAGAAAAAGGTCAGAAGTACTAAAGCATAGAGAAATGACTATAAAGGTATAAGTGTAGCAAAACAAGAAGAGAGAAATGTTGAAAGAGTGTTTAGACTTAAAGACAAAAACAATCAGACTATGAGCGCAAAGCTAAATATCCTACAGACCTTTCAGCAGCTTCTTAAGGTCCTGCAGCCTAACAACAATAAAGCCAGAGTTAGAGTTCCCCTTTCCTTTTTATCTGCAGGATTTACATATGCATACGGACAAGCTCACAACTGCTAGTTAATTAGATGAAGTAGGAGGTAGTCTGTGCTATAGTTCTCAATGGTCCACATTCTATTCGTATGCAGGTTGGGGCCTGCTGTTGCTACAATTACAGTTTTTCAATTAAGAAATCAAACCAAAGGACTGTCTCACAACAAAAGTCTGCGCTAAACTCGGGGCCCTGGAGGGCTGCGTGAGCCCCGCAGCCACTGCCTCACGCAGCTGCAGGATTGCTCTGCTCAGCAGGATCTTGCGGCTATGGGGGACAGGGATGGTATGCCTCACTCAGCAGAACTTGGGAAAAGTTATTTAACAAAGTATGCAGGTTGCATAATCAGACTTAAGAAACATTTGATTTCAAAGTTACTTATGATGATGCTTCTAATGAGCCTGTATGTTGTGGTGGTCTCTTACTAAAAGGTCACTCTGTGCAGCCCATCAGTCCTGCAGTTTATTCCTTGGAATGAGGGACTCAGATGATACCAGATTTTTATTCTGGGACAAGATCTTTTCCATGAAAGCTCTTGTCGTTTGATCAGGGTACACAATGAGCAGCTCTGCTGAAGTGGAAACAGCTGGTTAGTACCTGCAGGACTTCTGCTAGAGCATGAAATGCATGAGGAAGGAAAGATCTTGTAGTCAAATATGTTGAATACTACATACTATTGTGTGTTAACATATGTAGCGTATGCCCCAGCGCCTTCGCTTTAAGAAGGGCTATGACAGTACTGCTGAATGTATTTTGACATGAATGGGTGAATACTTGCAAATCAATTGAGCATGATGATGAGAACTCCTGAGGTGATTACAATTGTATAGGAAGTGGAGGGCTGGCACAATATGCAATAAAGAAATCTGCAGCCACATGTGTCTGTCTTCTAACATGCTCACAACAAGCTGCTGAATCACACCTGCTTTTTTTAATACCAGCGTTTTCTCATTTTTCAGGCTTTACTATGCAAATCTGATTGAAGTAACGCATGCATATACAATCATGTACATACGCTTATACGTAATTACATGAACCTTGATGTTGAGGTTGGAAAGAAATGACAGTACTGCAAGATGTGCGTGGGCAGGGGGAGAGTGGAATGCAGCTGCAATTGAGTTCAGCAGGAGCAACGGCCAATACAAACCTGATCCTGCCTCTATAGAAGGGCAACATCTCTTCGATGCAAGTTCGATGCACTTGCAAGCTCTTGGAAGAGCTGATCAGCTCTGCAGCTTGAAACAGTGAAACGTTACCCCCATGACAGGCAGGTTCATGCTGCCATGGTGCAGCTCAGCATAGCATCTGGATGGCCTTTTTGGCTGCTCTTCCCAGCTGCCAAGTATGAGTGCAGGGCCCTGCTGTGCAGGGCCCTGCTTTGCAGGGAGAGGGGGCGGCCTTTCTGCACCCCTGCTACCCTCAGTGCTCTCAGAATGCTGCCAGGTGCAGCAGCTGCTGCTTCCAAGGGGTGGTCCGATGAATCCTGCAGCTGTGGGAGGCAGCAGCTGGATTGCAGAAAAAGCAATGTAGTGCCCATGCAAAAAGAAGAGCTGTGCTTTTCACAAATGGAAGTAGTGATGCAGTATGCTATTGCACAGTAATCTGCAAAGCTGTGTGATCACAAGCGGAGTGTCTCCCTCCTGAAGGCAGAGAGCTGACTTAGAGGAGTGATCAGTTCAATGGGGAAAAATATAACACTGGCGCTGGTAACTGTACATGAACTAAGCTTACAAGTAAAGAGATTTGCAGGAAAAGGAGGGAGAAGGAAGAGAAGGCAGGAAGGACTCAAGTTGTGGGAGGTGTAAAATGCAAGAATGAGCCATGTAAATGTGATTTAGGGCAGAGTGGGAAGATGATAGAAATCTTGTAGGAAGGCTTGGATTTTCTTAGCTTTGAAAAGCATTCAAGAGCTTGCTGACTTTCAGTGATTCTTACAGATTTCCCTGTAATTGGGAAAAACTTGGTGAAAGGGGACTGTTGCTCCCTTAAAAGGCAGCATCAAGAGCAGGGTGGGAATATTTTGGAACAACTTCTTGCTATTACTGGCTGTGTCCTACTATTGGGTTTAACTGGGAAAGCCTCTTCTGGAAGAATGTTAGAAAGTCTTCTGCAGCTCTCCCATGCTGCTGTAATGTTGGGCAATAGGGATCGGGAGAGCACTTTTGTCCCCCAGTTTCCACGACTCTGTAGCTTCTAAGAATATGGAGGTGACCAGGAAACTTGTTTATAAAGTTCCATTTGCTGGAAAGAAACAATATGTACTTTTGACTCTTTGCCTTATTTTGCTCAGCACAGAAAGGAACAAAAGCACAATTAGGAAGGAAGAAATAGCCTTTATGGCATTACCAAAGTGCGAATAAATAGCTTCAGAAATGTGGTTCTTGTTACAAGCAGAGACAGAAAAGCCAAATAATAGTTGCATACATTGATTTCTCAGTGTAACTGAAGGTTTACAGGGCAGTATTGAAGGATATTAAGTAAAAATACTTGACCAGAATTCAAAAAATTACAGCATCATCAAAAGTCCTTTATCTATAGAACTGTGTATATAAAACTGTAAATCTTAATGCCCCTTTAAGAATTTTCAATAGGCAATAATAGCCACTTTGTGCTAAGAAGAAGAGAGAGGATAATACCTGATTGATAGTCTAATATAAGAAATCATAAAAAGCGGGGCTGGGGGAAAAAATCTGACAGTATTTGTATTTTGAGAAAAAAAAATAAGAAAGAGCTTTTTGGATGATAATTTGATTTTGAAAATTTCTAGAGGTGGTGTAATAGCAAGTTTCCAGAGCTTATGTGCTTTTAAGGCAAAAATTGCCATTTAATATAGTACCAAAGTTAGAAGACAGGATTGCGCTCTTGCTTTGCTAGTGGTGGTGATTTGGAAAGACTGCTTTACTTTTCCATGACTCAGTCTTTATATATGTATAGTAGGTGTAATATTATTTCTACCCTATGAGAAAAATGAATTGGATCCATGAGAAAAAATTCCTATACAGGAATTGGACTTCATTACTGTGTATGAGTCCAATCTGAGAGGGGTTTTCTGTAAGCCTGCCTACTGAAATGAAACAGAAATATCTGCTTTGGGCATCTGACCAGCAGAAGTTTGGGAACTTTTTGTAGGAACTTGGTGTAGTTTGGCGGTATGAAAAATGCAGTGTTAGAGCTTCCAGTGATGCATCAGAAATGCTATGGCCGTGGCCAAAATACAGTCTGTTATAAACATGTTTGTCTTATTCAAATGTCTTCAGAATATATAGAGAAGTTGATTTTGTAGTGGCAAGGTTTGCTGATTGTCTCCTGTATGCTGGATCATAGGTAACATCTGTCTTAACTTGGAAGAAGTTGGTAGAGGTTCTATATTGCTTGATTTGTTTAATCTACTAGGGTTGTGGTTGTCTGATTAACTTGAACCTGATCCAGCTTGTTATTGCTGGGTGATTAGATAGCATGTATGTGTATGTGTATATGTATATGTATATGTATATGATCTATCTTCTCATGTATAGAATATGCTAATCATAGCTTACTGATCTAAAAAGATCACCATAAATTTGTTAAAATACCTCTAAAATTAGAATAGAGGTTTCCTCAGTACCATTTGGTTGCCAATTGTGGCATTAGGCAGTAATAGCTTTCAGTCTGTGAGAGTGGCAGAATAAAATATATAATAGGATTTAACCTTTCTGGCCATAAGAACATTGTAACTTTGGCGTCTGTTCTAGTCCCACTTAAATCACTAGAGTTTTTGACGCAGATTTTTTTTACTTGGAGTTAGATGAGATCCTGCTTGTGGACATGGCTTCATTTGTCCTGAAAATCTGTGTGTGTTTGTCAGCCAGTGGACAACTGTTCCTTGAGTTCTTTGGGTTTTGATTTTCTTTTTTCTCTTTCAGGAACAATAGAAACATATTTTCTCTGGCACTCACTGCAGACAGTAGAAGCCTTTTCTGAAATTAGGAAGGGTCAGTATCTAACCAGCTTAAGTTTTAGCTTTGAAATCAAGCTCCCTGTTTTTATCATTTCATGATATATAAATTTTTTTTGGCCTTACTCTACAATACATATACAAGCACACACATACATTGAAGTGGAATTAAAACTGTCAGTTACAGAAGTCTGACCTTGCGTTTAGTGAACATGTGAAATTGTGATGAAAAGTCTATAAGTAGTTGGGTCATGGAAGAAATGCAGAACTGGGACCCCAGAACCAGCAATACAGAGAGCATTTTCTAGAAAAAAAAGTATGTCCCACCATCCCTCCAGCTTTTGGCAAATAATTTTTTGGCAAATAATTTTGCTTCAGCATCAAACTGAGTGATAAAGTAATAGTTATATTCACTGTGAATAATGGTACATCTTAGAACAGGGAAGGGAACTTCTATGCCTTGTTGCATTTTCCTTCTGTTTCCTCAGACCAAATGAATTGGTTTGTATTGTGGAGCAAAATGCTGGAAGTTTCCATTTTAAAAAATTATGGAAAGTAAAGTAAATAGATCGGAAGCATGTGTTCCTTTTTTATTGTACTTTTATGGAGGTTGTAACCAGAGTTGCTTTTGTACAGCTTTAAGCTGAGTTGTTATGAGCAGTTATTCTTATGGAGCCTTTATGGACTAGATCCAGAGTTGTTCAAGCAAATAGTGAGATTTTCAGTGATTTCAGTGATCTTTTGATCAGGCCCTTAATCTTCTAGAGAATGGTGAGCTTAATAGGACTACTGCATATGTGGTGTTGAAGGTGTATGAAGCTCACTTTTGTGCCTAAAGGTGAAGAAGGTGGAGATTTACTAACTGGTTGTCTGTAAGTACTGTTTTACTTCATTGTCATTCTATTCATTCTATTCCCTTTCCAGCTGTTTTTGTATATAAAAAATTCAAGTAAATCCCTTTAAAAGGTCTGCTTTTGTGTTAAGGTACTTGAAGTTTAATGTCTTTGTGTCAGAGAGCTTTTATGAAAGAAGATTTGTCCAGACATATCCTGTAATAAACATCTGGAAACTGCAGGGGTTGGCTAATGGTGGCTACATAGCAAGTATACAGTTTAACTAGCTGGCTTTATATTAGGATTAATTTTCTCTCTTGGTTGTTTTTTTTTTTTTTTTTTCTTTTTAATCTTCTCAATTCACATATTTTTTGTAATCTGAATATTTGTGTCCTGTTGTGGTTGAACGGTCTTAAATAGTCTTCTGGCTCATAGGTAGTACAGAACACCTCATCTTGGATTTATCCAGGGAGGGCTGGATGAAGGCAGATTACATCTCTGCATGCTATTCACTGCTTAAGTGTTTGAAGAGCAAAGTTGCTCATCTTTAAAGACAACTTCCTTTAGTACAAAATATATAGGAAAATGAATATTTCTAGATTAGTCAAGAGTAGAAGCTGCCACAGAGGTGTAATAAGCATCATTTGTATGTGGGCCAGAAGTTTAATTAGAATTAAGTAGCACAGAAAACTAGAGCTTTAATCTATCTATCTGATATAAACCAGAAGTAAAAGCCCTTATGCAGTTTGGGGGGAAATTAAGGTTTTTACAAAATGGAAAGACAGTGAATAATTTCAGTAGTAATAATGGAGGTGAGGAAGAACTGAAGAGAATACCTTACAAGAATAATATATGTTTGCAACGGTCCAAGGGGAAAAAATAGGTGAAAAAGGTTCTAGAAAATAAGAAATAGAATATGAAGTGGGAACACCTTCACTACATTTATAGTCCTGCAAATGAACAAGGAAGACCAAAATACTTGTCTTGGATGTGATGATGCTGAAGGGTAACGAGCTGTAATGACATGATTCACTGTCGGAGTTCTCGGATGACAACAGGAGGTTTTAGAAAACAATTTTAAGTGTATGACTTAATCAGAAATTCTTGGAGAATTATTATCGCTGACAGATTGTTTGAGTGGACATGCAGAAATAAAGTTATCATCTCCCAAATTTAGCTGCACTTACCTAAAGTACAGCTTGACTCTTGCAGACAAAATGGGGCTGGGTCAGTCAAGGTGGAAGACAGTTGAGTGAGACAGCCCTTGGGCAGAGGCATAAACCTGGATTCAGTCCACTGAGCAATGGAAATATTTTTTCCACATGCCACCAGTGTCTGCTGAGGCAACACCAAGGAAGGTTTACCAGGAGCACTGCACTGCCGACAGTACAGTGGAGATGAAGCTGACGAGGAACCTGGAGGAAGTTCATTCACCTCAGGACCTTCTTGTCTCTCAACGCAACTTCCCTGCAATGACTTCCTCCCTGAAGACCTTCCAGCAAAAGGAGGATTTTAATTACTTTAAGGAAGGAGAAAAATAAAGATGTAAATGAGAAATGCAGGTGGCTACAGATGCTTGTAGGTATTTGCTGTCAATCCCTTTGTTCAAAAAGTCCTCAGCCCCATTTGATTCTGAAGGAGGAGAAGAATCCGCTTCTGAGATATTTAAAACTAATTTTCTTCTCATTTATGGGGGAAGATAAATTGTGATACTTAAGAAACTATTTTATTTTAATTGTGTATTTTACAAGATGTTTAGTATTCAAGGATGGTCTGGGTTTAGTCCCGGAAAGTTTATCTTATTGCTCTGTGTTATTTCACCTGTGGATCCAATTTTGAATAAAAGAGATTGTGACGCTGTAAGCAAAGTCTCATTGCATTTCTCTTCTGTGTTACCTCAATTTTTTCTGAAGAAGCCTGCCTTAAGAGGCCTCACTTTCTAAACCCATAGACTGTCTTGTATCTCAAACTGCTAATAAATGCCAACTAGTTTTAATTACGGTGTTGGTGTGTGGTTCACATTAAGAACAGCATTAAAACTGGAGTGGCTGCAGTCTGTTGTAACAGTATGAGCGGGAAGTGGGTCTTCTCAAGTAAGGGTCAACCACAAATAGATTTTCTCAGACCAGAACTGTGCAGATTTGTACATTTTGAGGTTAATTAGCACTCACGGTGTCTCTCCTTCCATCATCAAGCTTCTAACAGAGAAGAGCTATGCATAGGCATCACTGCAGTTTGTGTTGTGTTTACCCTGTGCAACATGTGGGCTCATGTTTTTATCTGAATCCTGAGTCTGTAGTGGGAGAAGGCTGCAGATGTTAGGTCTACCCTTCTTGTTTCACATGGGGAACTGGGACCCCTTGTGTGTTCTTTCCTGTTTTATTGACTTCCTCCTAAACAAAGGGGCATTTTCTCTTTTTCCTTCCTTCCTTTCTTCCCCCCAGATGTGATTCTGCCATCATTTTATCATGTGTGGAGGTGATTTTCAGACTTACATGGTTTATGTTTGTCTTTCTTTGCTGGCTGGGCAGGTTGTATGGAGCCTACTTGTCCACACAAACACTTAAGTGCCCAAAGTTAGCCAGTGGGGAATATGACTTGAACCCTCTACCAGAGACTTCCATATGCTGGACCAGATATAATACATGACTCAGATCTGATAAATGTAAGTATTTTAATTACACAGATGCATGTTGCCAATGAAGGAATGGAATAAAATTTAATTTTACTATTATAGTATGTAGTATAGATTTTGTTTTTAGGATGAAATGGTCTTAAGCAGGGTCAGATTCTTCAGAGAATCTCATATTTAAAATTAATCGATTCAGATGATTTTTTTTTTTCATTCATGAAAAAAACCCCTAAAATACTTGTTTGAAACTGACTGAAATGAAATTCTGGCTTTCACAGTTTCTGCAATTACGTGAAATAGTACAGTTTAATTGACCATGCACAATGTGTTTGCACATTACTAATTTTAAAATCCAGGGCTTAATGTAGAAGTTAGAATTCGAACGAGATAAGTAGACAATTACAAATTTTTAGTGTACACTAAGATTTTCTCTCTCTATGATGCTGATGTTTAGAAACCCTATTTAATGATCGTTAATACAGTGATACTGATTTTGTCCCTGCTGTGTTCATTATTAACCCCAGAAGGTAATGGAAATCTTATTAGGGTCTGTACTGGATATTAATACTGTGCCAGACTATGGTATGAAAAAAATTAAGAAAGAGCCTGTGAACTTTTTTTAGTTAATTGCCTGACTTGGAAACCACTAATGTACATGAGTAACATTTACTCATGCAGATTGTCTCAGTGAATTCAAAATCCCTCCATTGAGTGGTTGTAGAATAAGGCTGTAAATCACAACTTTATGGAAAGTCTAAGAAATGCTAATGGGAAGGTACCCACAAGATACTATGGAAACTTAGTAAGTTTTCATGAACAGTATTTTGAAGGTGTTTACAATTAAACACTGCTTAAAAATTAAGAAGAACCAGAAGCTGAGCTTTTAATATATGCCTACATGCATTAAAAATAATAATAATCTGGAGCAACCATCAGTTCACAGTAGTTGTTTCTATCCTGTGTGACAACTACAGCCACCACGTCTATGTTCCTTCACACCTGATGTGCCAAACTCAGTGTCTGAGTGTCCCATGCCTGCGCATAGGTTTTTCATTTATTTCTGTGGTTGGGCAGACACCTGAGACATGGAGGAGCCTGGCACCCTACTTTCACATGGGAAGTGATACCAGGAGACATTCCAGTGGTGCCTGTCTTTTAGATAAGTAAAAATGCTGTGATGAGTTTCAGCTGCACCTTGTGTACCTAAATGATTTAGGGATACCTAATGAAGACGATGGCGGACTCATGGCTAAACATGGTTGTCTCAGAGAAGGTGATTTGTTTTTAACCAGCTGACTGCAAGTTATCACTCCCTTTCTGGGCTAATTTATTTGAGTGCCTGTAGCCAGGTGCAGAGATACTCTGCAAGTGGGATATACAACTTGAAAGTATAAAGCAATTATTTACTGATCAACACATATGAAATGTAGCTGGTCTCTAATGAGCTGCTGGGGACCATGTCTGATAAGGCATCTGGGGATGAGTTGCTCTTTATGTAGGCATTAGCTGAGAGGGAAAGGTTTTGGTAATTTCCTGATGCAGGTGCTTTAGTGCTGATCACCTCATTTGGTATGTCTGGCTGGCCAGGCTAGATTTCCTAGTATGTTTGTTTGTTAAGGACTTTGTTTTAGGATTGTATATCTTTCTACATTGGTGTTTTTATTTCTGGGTTGAGAGCTAAGGGTACCCTGGTTCTGTTAGACAGAGACTAACAGCACCCCAGACAGAGTTGTAGGGAGAGCTGGTGCAGTGCCAGCACCTATTCTCACCAGCATGCTCCTTGCAAGCATCCTGTTGTGCTGAGGGTGGCTGGATCCTGTGTCAGCTGGAGGGTGGCAAGCATCTGCTATATGTGTAGGCTCTGAACCCAGGGCCAGTAACTGTCTCAGAGAGTGCTGCTGTCAGCCAAAACGGTCTTTGCTGCTGGCCATGTGAGTTGAGCAGAAGGTGGAGAAGGAGAAAACAGGGCCTTTCTGAGGGTTACCCAGGGCTGACTTCAGATGCTTGCTAAGCCTACAGAGCTGTTATGCAGGACAGTGATTCTATAATGTCAAATCTTTTAATGTGCAGTATGTCACACAGGCTGAGGGTGAGGTAGCCTCTCAGTGCGGTCCCTTGTGCTGCTGCTGCAGCTGGGTGCTGGTGGCTACAGGCAAGGCCCCAGTGGTTGCATGGCCATGGTGACAGGCCCTGCTCACTGCCAGTGTGAGGCTGTGGCTGCAGGAAGTCAGGCCCTGTTGCCACAGTGCTGCTTGGGGAACTCTTGCATTCCACAGTGTTCAGAGAGCTTGGAAATGTGCAATTGGATCCATGTATTTTCTCTAGTTGATGACTTGGCTTGATACATGTATTTTCTGGTTTTAGCAGATGACCAAGTGTCAGAAACTGTGTCGGAAGTGGCATACAGATACTTGTCATGGGTGATGAGGATTTAGGGCTTGACTACCAGGAATGTCAGGGTGAGTGTGCTGCCTCGGGAGGCCAGTCTTGGGATCATGAACCATGCTGACAGTTTTGGAGATAGATCTTCAGGCTCTGGACTTCTCCAAGAACTGAGCAGCCGCAAAACCTTTTATGGCCGCCTATTCAGGTGCCCAGGATTCCCGAAATAGAGTTTTGTATCTCTTCGGCTGGCTCAAGTATACCCACAGTTGTTGGTCTATAGCCAGTAGCTTCTGGTGGCTTTAGTGGCTGGCTGGGCAGGGGTGAAACAGGGTTCTGGGGACAGGCTTAGAGGATACTCTGTATTTTTTTTATGGCAAACTAAGATGGTTGTGTGCATTGGCTTTTCTTTGTTAATTATATGAGCAACTATTTCTGTTTAGAGGCTTAAGTGGAGTAGGTGTTGAGTTTTGCTTGGATCAAAGTCATCACTTTACAAGGGCACTCTACTTATCCACTTATTTGGAAAGCTGTCATCCAAGCAGTTACGTTTTAGTTTTCAGTTTTCTTTCTCTAGGTTTTTGGGGGAGCCTCAGCAACTGCAGTATGGTCCCAGAGATTTTCTGTTCAAAGTTTGTGGTCCTGTTTCTGTGTCTTCATTAGACTTTGTGTGCTTTTTCCAGACTAACTCAACAAGGTCCAGGACCTTAAGCTTGAAAGTTTTGTTGGCAGGCCACATTGAAACTGGTGTAATGGAAATAAAATGTGTGTAGTGTTAAATTAATTAGATGGCATAGAAACACTGAAGACAATCAGTATCTTGTTTAATTTCTTTGCAAAGAATCAATTTTCTTTATTCTGTTTTAAACATTTAAAGTTATCTAAACTCCATGCCTGTATTCTGGGGCTGTGTGTGTGTGGGGTGGGAATAAACAAAGAGCCTTCAAAATGTGGGCCAAAGACTCGTTCTTTTTCTGCAGTAGGAGCTGTGTTTATAACATGCTTATGGATGTTGGGGACATAAGAAAGAGGTAAAACAATTGATGCCAAAGTAGGAATAGTAGAAAAGACTTTTTTTTGTTTGCTTAGTGTTGGTATCACTTATGACAGTAGGTAAGTCGTAGACAAAATATGCTAGACAAATCATTATTACTGTGTTACTGTATTTCATGGATTTGAAGAATGAGTCTGTCGATGAAATACGGATGATAATACTCCAAAATAACAGACTATATCAGTGTTGGGTAGGAGGAACTCTTGCGTATTAATAGTGTAAATACAGTAGCAATCTGTGCTTCTATCTATATTGCATTGTCAGAAATAACACATTGCTTTCAAAATGATCTTCAGGTTGGCTTTTTTTTTTTTTAACTTCTCAGAGGAAAAATAAATAGCTTTTCCCCTTTTTGTACTTTTGTCCTATTATCAGTTTTACCCATATCACATGAAACTTTCTCTGCCAGTACGAAGATAAGCTATGTATGACAGAGGCTGTAGGAGAAATTCTTCACTACCAGAGGCAGAAGAGCACCTGTTTACCCTGGGAGTTGTATAACTAGAAGTAGCTCAAACAAAGACTTATGCCACCTACAAATCATAAGTGCATTGATCAGGATATAATTAATGTTAGTTTGCCTTGAACCCAAATAGAGCATGCTAAGACTTAACTGATGGCATGGCTAGAGACAGCATATAACCAATGTGGCTATCAAAGGGGCAATAAAAATGAGTGTGTTTGCACACAGGAAACATCCAAATAACGAAAAGATGCAAGAAAAATGTGCAAAGTGTCCTACCAAATGCTCAGGGGTGAGTGGCAAAATCAAGCATTATTGAAGGCACATGAGCTCCCCTTTTAAGGGAGCAAGTTGCACAGAAACCTCAAGGAAGAGGAAGGGTGGAGAAGTGAAGGCAAGTCTATCTCTGTCACAACTTTCCTACCTGATAAGCTGCCAGTAAAGCCTGATCACATTCACCTCTGCAGTGAAGAACTGCCACCAGCTCTGTGGTGCTGTGTGCTACTTGCAGCTGGTTTAGAATAGAGGTGTGACAGGCTGACAGTTTTGCATGCAGCTACAATGATTAACAAGATGTAAGGCCTAACTGTTTCCATGTTGCTGCCACTGGATGAGCTTAGTGCAGTTGTGTTTTAAAGTTTAAAGGTGGCCTGATTTGTCAGTCTTCTAAGCCTTTCCAGCATAGTGTGCTCTAATTCTGTAAGTGATATTTTGAGATAATATGTATTAGTTTGCAGCATAGAGCTGCTTTTCTTGACAAAGTAAAGTTGCAGCCAGAAGGAGCAAAAGAAGACTAGCTGTTTAGAGGAGATGGTTGTGCTCTTCTACTCTGAGGAAAAAATCTATATCACCAGAAGACTATGATAGTTGGCTTTGGCTTGCAGACAGCTATAGATGGGGTGGAGAGGAGTAAGATAAAGTCTGAGGGCCGAGTGTCTTATTAAGGGCAAGTGCTTCACTGTTGTGATTTAAAATTCATACCTTCTGCTCTCACAGAACTGAGGCAGGGCTTTAAAATGGAGTGTGTGTGCTTAGCCAGAAATCAAGGAAGGACTAATTGCCAGCAAAGAAGGTGGACTGCCTTGGGAGGGGCGGCATTTATAATGCATCATTCAGATTGGTGGAAGTTAGTTGTGTAAGCTGCTGGTGCAACTGGTTTTGCTTTGCTTGGCATTTTGCCTGTGATGATCTGCACCTTGCTGGGGAGCAGAGAGTCTCAGACCTTGGCCTAAAAAAAGTGTTTTATTAGCCTTCAGAAAGGTGGTTGCTCACAGACTGTTCTGCTTTTAAACAGTTAATGTATAACTAGGATGCTTATATTAATGGCTGTTACCTTTTCATGTCAAGTGGCTGAATTATTGGCTCATGTAGAAGGAAGCTTTGTGCAATGAAAATGCAGGCATCCTTTAAAGATGTGATTGCATTAAAAAAAAAAAAGTCTGCTACAAACAGAATATGGAGCAGTAACCCTTGCTCCTAAATGTAGGCAGTAATCTAATTTCAGCTGTAGAAACTGACTTCTTGAGCATTTGGTGAAACTTCTAATCCTTTTGGGAAAATAATTGTGTGTTAATTAAGAGCCGGAATTCCACAAGGCTTATTAGCTGTCTAGCTGGATCTGAGAAGCAGAAGGTTGAACAGAGTTTAACTAAAATTTAGAACTGTTAATTAGTCTCCTTTCTTCCTGGTCTCCTTTCTATTTTCTTGTTTTAGGCTTGTGTAGCACACTTCGAATGACCCGTGAGAAACTACTGTGCTTCTGACATGATAGCTCCCAATTGTAAATGCTGTACTTTACTAGCTGTGAAAGAATAAAGCTTTAAAAGGGCTTGGCTTTCCTTAGCTACAAGCAAGCTTGTTATGGGAGAAAAAAATGACAGAAAGTGGAAAAAAGCAGGCTTGCTGATCTTGTTAAATTGGCTGAATAATGTTGCATTCAAGATTTGTGAACTCCATGCTGGAACACACAGATGCTGTAATAAACTTTAGATGACCTATCTTAGTTTAGTGCTCTTTACAGGGTACAGAAAATGTTTAATCCCTGTATGAAAACCTAAACATGAACCAGACTTTCTTACAGCCTTCCCTCTTGGTAGTTATGAATATGGGAATTTGTGAACATGCGAACATTGTACTTCACTGGTGCATGCCTGGGCAAGACCAGGGAGGTGAAAGTAGACCCTGAGGCCTGTTTTAATGTCTTTGAAGTTCATTAAACAGCACACAGATGTGAGCAGTTTCCTGAGTTTTTCACTTGGATATTATGATTAAGTTTACTTTTTGGCAGGGAGGGGCGAGATGGTTGCTAGCATGCAATACAAAACTCCCTGGGATTCCGGCATGACTTGAGGGGAGCTGAGCAAAACAGCTGCTATTTCAGCTCAGTATCCCCTGTACCCCCCAGTGAAATCATTTTGAGCCTGCTGAGTAGGAAGGGTTTAAAGGTCTACTGTAAAAAGTACAAGAATTCTATTTGTTAATTGGACTTGTCAGAGTCTGCTTTGTATTTCCAACAGTGAATACCACTTCATTCCAGGGGTGAAGTTAAGCCCTGAAGCTAGCTTGACTTATGGCTCCTGTCCTCTTATATTTGATGCCTCACCTTAAGATGTTTTGTTGTTCTAATCACTGAGAAGTTTGTATTTTCCTTTTAGTTTATGGTATGTTTTAAATAAGGTGTTTGCATTAATATAAATGCATTTGCCTAATACAGATGCACTGCAAAACAGAATATGCATCAGAGTGACTAATCTAAGTAATGTGACTGGTTTCACTCTAATACGGTGTGCCTGTATCTTCGTTCATGACTTCAGCAGAGCAGGGAGAGGACCAGGTGGGAAAGGGAAGTACATTAAGTGCAGTGTAAATTGCCCTTGAATTAAATATGGGAAAATCTACTTGGATCTGTGAAAAATGTTCTAATCATGCACATTAGAGTAGTTGTGTGGTATGACTGTCCTACTTCTAGAGTCCTATTGTTTCAAGCATTTGGGGGTGCTGGATTTTTTCCATATTTTCAGTTCTTTTCCCACTATTCTAAAATACATATTTACTTTTTAGGAAGGGCAGCCTAGGTATAACTCTTCAAGCTAAATTTGAGGAGCCCCTGAAACAATAGGGTGCCCGATCGTAATTGTGAGAGTCTAGGTGCATATGAGTAAGAATCCCAAAAGCTCTGTTATAGGGTACATTTATCATGTGGTTCTTCTGGCAGTGTTTGAATTATTCCAGTACTAAATCTTGGGTTGGTTTCCTGTTACTATATTAGCTTTTCTGTCAAGTATTCTGCACAGCATTCTGATCTGACAGCCACTTGGCAAGACTTGCTTGCTTGGAACTATACTAAATATGTCTAGTTTCCTTTTAAAGTTAAAGGATTGTTTTATAAAGGGTTGTTCTTGGCCATACACAGATAAGGCACTGCACTGAGTGGCTGTAGATAACTAAATCCTCTTGACTTTAATAAAGAGAAAAAACTTACCTTTTGAAAGTATTAATAGGTTTACAATCCCAGTTGTCCTTAGGTGTCAAAGATTTGAAGAACACAACGTCTGGATGGGAAGAACTCGGATCTTAAGGCAGCTTACCTAAACCAATTTGATTGAGGAACATATCTGCATGTGTGCCTTTGCAGCTTACTTTTTTACTAACTTTCTGTTCTGTTTTTACCCTCTGAGCTACGGACAGTGACATTCTTGGAGCTGATTACCTCTTGATTTGCAGAGTATCTCTGTGTTGTTGGAATGTCCTGGATATAATTTATTCCTATTTACTTCCAGTTACAGACTCCTTCATAAAAAATGTAACTGCCAGCAAAGGTACTGCATTGTCTTGAACTGAAGCAGTGAAGACAACATATGTGTAGGGGCTCTGTAGACTGACAAAGGTAGCTTTAAGATTGTAGCACCAAAAAATAAAGCCACGCTGAATTTTAGTATTTTGAAGAAATATCTTTGTAGTGGTACCAGTTGAGATGTAGATCCTGTCAGGAAGCAGCTGGTTATTTTGAAAGATTACAATAAAAGATTATTTTAACATTCATGGGGAAAAAATTCCTCTTTTTGGAAATATACTAACAATATGAATAAATACTATTGTAAAGCATCGCTTAGAATACCTACCTACTTGCTAGAACTTAACAGAAAATATATGCCTGCCTACTAGGAGATATGCAAATACAGACCTAAATTACGTGGAACTCTGTTGTAAAATCTCTGGGATAATCTGGAGAAAGACAAAGTGGATAAGTGTTCCATTGTTCTGTTACAGTATGCTGTGTTGCTGGCAACACTTCTTGGTAATGGGTGGTAGACTTAGTGGAGTGCTATAAATAAATCAGACATCCACATAGATGGAGATACTGCTTTTATAATCAACTCTGTATCGCATGTTCAGCTTCCTTCAGTGGTCTGGAAGAAACTGTATGAAAGGAACACTATAAAACCAAACTCTGTTCATTTCTCTAACCTAGAGTGGGTAGAGGAACATGAGACTCACTCTCCATACCTTGCATATCCACTTTTTATCCCACAGTTAATTAAAACTGTGCCTTCAAAGAAGGCGTTAACAGAGGAATCTAGATTCAAACTATGTCAAAGACATTGTGACCTTATTTTTCTAGTCTTTGTGTGTTATTAATCTGCTTGGGGTTGTAACCTGTAATTCTCTGTGCTGAAGCAAGCTGAATTTCTGAATCTTTCCTGGCAAACTAAAAATGCCCTTTTAGGACATAAGGTAAGGACTGAATCTGTCTGACTTTCAGGCAAAAAAGAGGAATACTTGAAGTTGTAACATGAGCCAGCAGTGTGTGCTTGCAGCCTAGAAAGCCAGCCGTATCCTGGGCTGCATCCAAAGGAGCGTGACCAGCAGGTCGAAGGAGCTGATCCTGCCCCTCTACTCTGCTCTCGTGAGACCTCACTTGGAGTAT
>WYDI02010514.1:0-11259 GCA_009867235.2 Psittacus erithacus | reverse complement strand
ATTCTATGATTCTAAGTTTCATGAGTTAGCTTTTAGGTTTGGATTGCAGTAGTATCCAAGCAAGAAACCCATATACATCTGAAGTGATGACATCAGCTTTCTCAGTGTGGGATGAAACAAGAGTGGACCCCTCTCTGTCATTCAAGGACTGTCTTAGAGGTGAAATGTCTGCACCAAAAGAAAGAGGTTAGCACATGGAAGGACACCTTTGTGTATAGCTCTGTGGGGTATAATCCAACCTGTAAATCCCCCTCCTCAAAGGAAAGCAGACAAATCATTACAAGTTTGGTATTTAGAACAAATGAAACCGTATGACCCAACTTTTTTTTTTTTTAACTCTTGCAAGCTGAAGTCAAATGTATTTTAAAACAGGCAATCCCATTAAGCTATTTGCTTTCTAGTGGTTTAATGGCTTAAAGGCTTTAGAAAAATCAGGAATTTGCAAAGTACAAGTTGCTAGTGTTTGATACTGTAGTTGAAAAATGTTATCTCTCCATCCCAGTTCAGATCAGATCTGACAGATATGTTTAGCCCTTGTGCCTTAATGCTGCTGCATATGTATGTGTATATAATATTCAAAATATGTATTCAATGGAAATTGAATTTCAGCTAATATCTGCATTAAGATCAAGGATTCATGAGTGATAAATTGTTCACCTTTCTTTCCTGACCTGGAAGATGAACAGAAGAAAGCCAGTGATGATATGTTCTCAAGGTAAAATGACATTGTTTAGAAAAGGGGAATATTTGGAGCTCCTGTTTCAATGAATAACATCACTTGAATGTTCACCCCATCAGGCAGCTCTGGAAAACAAGCTTTTGGAAGGTCACCAGCTTGAGCTTGTAACCTTGCTGCCATTTGTCTGGTAGGATCTCTCTTCATCGTAAACCTGAATGTGTTTATTAGGATTGCAATGAAAAGTGTCTGAAGAGAATATTAAAATAGTCATTATTCTGCCAGGAAGAAAATGTTTGCTTCTGCAAGTACTGGATCCTACACAGCTGTTGAAATAAAGGGTCATTTTCAGACTGTGGAACTAAATAGGGTATCCTTATGAAAGAAAGGAGAGGGAAATGTGGAGGGGAGAAATGAGCACTCTGTTACTTCCACAAAGAATCAAAACATTTAGATGCTCACTTTTTTAAATGCTTATTTTTTTAAACATATGATGGCTAAACATTATGTTTAAGTGATCCTTCAGACAGACATAAGTTGGTTTTGGATTTTTTTTTTTTAGATGTAATGAAGTTGGAGAAAGAGGCAGTATAAGTACAAATACTCCTATCAAGTTGATACAGAGTTCACTAAGGCTATTTTTGACTGGGAGGGATTTTTTGAATTGGAAAAGATAAAACTCCCCACGTGCATTCTGTTTTAGGACTGAAACTTAAAATTGCGGTGGAGAAAACAGGTATAACTCTTGCACCCAATTTACTTTAATAAGACACTGAAGTTGCACAAGTCTGTCAATGGCAGAAAAAGTCTCAAAGATATTCTTTTGAAAATACTAAGTTGCCAAGGAGGAAGTAAAGACTCTATTCTTTTCATTTACTTATCTGTTGATATCTATTTATACATTATTTCTAAGAATACAGGAAAAGAAGTTTGTCAGCTAAGAATTGCTGATTACAAATTGATACCTTTAGAGTAATAAATGGGGGGGGGAGGGTCTTACAGGGAGGGAATGTGTCTTCTACCTACATATATAAGTATGGTGTTATATTATCTGACAGAAACAACCATGGCTCTAAAAAGAATGTCTCGCATGTTTATTCTCTGAGAAAATCTTTGACAGGTAATTCCACAGGTCTTTTAAGCAGTGAGGAAGGGAGAAACCTGCCAGGAAACTAAACCAAAGCAATTTTTTTTCCTCAAATGTGCAGTAAACAGGATCTCAATTTAAAATTCAACAAGAAGAGGTTTGGTTGGTTTGTTTGTTTGTTTGTTTTTAATATATCACTCACTTTTCTTCAGACAATAACAATTTGGGCCCATTAGATGAGTTTTCTGTTCTTAAGTTTATGGGTTTTATGTTCTTATGTTTCCCTTCCACAATCCCAAGGTTTTAAGATTGTGAAATTTGGCAGTTAGGTGCTCAGACACTCCTCTGAGAAATTTAAGGCTGCATGGTGTTAGGAGGTGTGTTGACATCTGCTGCTGTAGATTTATGCAAATTCAAAAGAATATGGACAGTCATCAACAGTTAGACTGATGGTTTCAATGCATTAATAGCACCTGAAGGAAAAATAGTCAGTGAAGTCAAGATGTGTTTTCACTTGAAGGTGAAAAACTTGCCATCATTTATATATCTTTCCTGGACTTAGTTCCACTAGATCTACTTATAGAAAGTGGTATGTGAGGGACCTTGTCATCTTGAAACAGTTTACCTTTATGCTTCAGTTGGTTTTTATATTCGTAAAAATTATTGCTTTGGGTGAGAGACATGAATGATGCTGGGTAAGGTGGGCTCTGAAGGTACTTCCTCTGCTCCCATGGATACAGGTCGTGCAGAATTAGGTAGTCTCACCCACGCTGTGTGGAAGATCATCAGCAAGCTTCAGTTTTTTCTTTGAAATGTAAATGATCAGTGTCTCAACCACTTGAATACTAATCTTAGCAGATCGCAGCACTTGTAATGCTGGTTTCTCTTTAGCTAATCCATCTTCTGAAGAGTGCTCTCTTGCTTTATTTTCCCCATCATATATGACTCCTTTTTCTGCTGTATCTTGATTTATCTTTTCTAAACTTTTGTTGGTGAAACCTGACAGTCCTGAAAAATCTTTTATTTGTTAGTAGGTTTTTGTGGGCACATTATACATAAAGGTCACTCAAACACAGATTTGGTGTTCTGCATTTGAGCTTGATGCTGTGTTGGTTCCAGATTTTTATGTAAATGGTGTTAGGATAGCATATTTATTACCAGTGAAAAGACAGCACAATCAATTTTTAAAAGCAAATGGTGCTGCACTAGATCACACACTTTCCTGGCTAAAAATAGCAAGTCAAATGCTGGGAGTTGCTGAATGCTTTAAATCCTCACTCTAAGGTAGAATTTCAAATAAGGGGCGTTTCCTAATATTAGGTCTTTAATACAACAAACTTAAGTATATTTTTCTGGGCTGAAGTCTATTGTTATATGGTAGAACAGTTAAATTGCAAATCTCTATAGAAATACCGGCAAATATTTCTGAAACTGGCAACGTATTTTAGAAAAGAATTGTAAGGTAAGATCACAGGAGCCCTTTTCCCTTTTCCCCCCGGAATTGCGTGTTTGTAACACCTGCTGAGAGAAATAGGATCTGAAGGTCCCTAATAACCTTTAAACTCTAAATTTTTGGTATGTGAGAGAACCAGCTGGCCAATCTAAAGACATTCTAGAAAAATTAATGATACTCTTTAGTATTAGCAGCAGCTTTTATAGAGATTGCATACATACTTTCTCTTAAAGGTTATTCTGCTAATTTATTTTTTTGATTATTTCCCTTATACTATAAACATACACAATAATCCAATTTGTTTGTACTTTTTTTTTCTGTTTTCTGAAAATATGGAAATATTAACCACAGTATAAGAAGTGGAAAGTACATTACTTCCATCAGCTTTATCCTGTGTGCTAAGTCAAATGGTAATGACAATGGATCTTAAGTTGTATGTGCCAGCTTTTCTCGGCTGTATACTACTAATAGGAAGAGATAGTGGAAGCAGGTGTGGTATTGCCTTGGAAGTAAAAGAAATGTAGGTTCTTGGGAGAAAGAGATTGCTCAGACTGTTGTGTTTTTTTTTTTTTTTTCCTCCTCCTTAAATTAAGGCAATTTTCCTTTTTTCAGGTCTTCCTTTTGAAAATGGGCTGTGTTATCAGTAACAGGAATCTCAACTGAGTATTTTGTTTTGCCTGGATAATTTTTAGCATGCCATAATATTGGCTATAATGTTCTGAAGGCTGATCTGACCTGAAGTCTTGAGTGAAATAATTTCTTACGTAAGGCAAGATGTTTCGTATGTACCATACTTGTCCTTGTATTTCTATGTAGCTTAAAACTCTTGGTAGTGTAATATTTTTTCTTTTTGTCATTTTCATGGGGTTCTGCAATGTTACAGCCTACAAACTGTGGTTTAAGGTTTCTTTATTTATTTTTTAATTTTAAGACTTTGAGGGCAAGCTAGTGAAAAGCTTTTTTGGATTTGGCCCTCAGCTTATCATCCTATATTGTGGGGTAATTGTGTCAATTCCTGCACAGTTACCAAAGAACAGCTAGTGAAGACAGAAGTTGCTCCCCAATGCTACCCCACCATGATCCTTTCATCCTGGGGGCCTTCCAAGTATTAAACAAGCTATTAAACCTTCTTTTCCTTTTAATGATTAGTAACTTTTGGATCACCTCTGTGTTTGAAATTCTGAATTTTCCCAGCTGTAGTAAAAAGGAACGCTTTTGGATCTAATGAAGGTGTTGCTCACTCTAGTGATTTTGGTGGAGGACAGAAATGCTCACTCCTCCCTTTTCTGTTCTAAATATTCAGTAACGCCTTTTCAGGAAACTCATCCAGTGTCTCTTGCTCATCTATTCACATATTAGTCTGAAACTTGATTAGCAATTCTAAGAGGAAACAATGGAGGAAAGTATAACATTATGGTGTTAGAACTGCGATGGCAAACAGAAATCCTCAAGAACATTTGCATGCAGAAGACTTAGTCTTCCCATCTGATGCTTTGGGTGTCTTCTAAATTTGCTAGCATGTTTCTTCTGAGAAGAGCAGAACTCATACAAAGATTGGGTTTTTATTTGCCTTAATAATTTTGGAATGAGACTCTTATTTTGTATAACAACAAGAATTACAATAGCAAAATTGGGATGTGGAACTCTAATAGTGCCAGTTAAACAAAAGGTTGTCTGGTGCCAGACACAATTACCACTAAAATATAGACCATGTACAAAAAAAGAAAAAAAAAATCAATGCATGCATACTATAGTACATTAATTGCTGTATGTTTTTGTGTCCCAGATAGGTACTTACTGATTTCATATTAGGTCTTCAAATGATAAAAATCTAATGAGCCTTCGCTCTATAATCTGTTATACGATACTGCTGTGGATTTAGAACCAATCTGCTGACTAAATTCAAACTTTATGGCAAGTTATGCTGTCGCAGTTGCTTCCCAGTTTGAAATTTACAGTCTTTGAAAAAGCTGGATAAATGTATCCTAGAAAATAATCACTAGAGGATGAATAAATGGAATGTATGTGCTCCTGAACTGAGGAATTACTAAAAACTTCCATTTAAAAAAACATTTCTCTGTACATTTGCTTTCACGCTATCCATACTCTATTATTAACACCATCGGAGAGGAGTAGACATATACAATTTACCAGTATTGTTTTTAAGTGAATGGCTTTCTATTACAGAGTTCTTTTTGGAGTAGTCATCTTGCATTAAGGCATGATTTTGTACATAAATATGTAATTTTTTAAGCACTTCATACTATTTCAAATGGGTATAAAACTCAGCTCATAAATGTACTCAAACTGAAAACCTATATTGCAGAAACAAAATCCCTCGCTATCCTGTAAATATCTGCCCTCTTAAGAGCTAAGAAAATGTATTGCTGGAGTTACAACAACTGATCAAAACACATTTGCCTGTGCTAAAATACATGTAGATGAAGGTGGTTTTGACCTGGAAATAATTGCTATTCAAAAAACTCTTTACTGCACAGTCCGTAAATCTGATGTGCTTAGCCTTGTTGAGTGCTTTTTTTTTAATTTTGTGACTTGAGTCCTTTGAAGCTCAACTTCTATGTCTTAAACTTGTTCAGCTTAACTGTTTGAGCAACTAGCACCCTCACACATTTTACTGTGATATGAAAATGGCTTGAATGATGCAGTAAGCAGTTCATAATGTTCTGTACAGACACTGATGTAGTTACTATTCATGAACTAGATACATAAAAACCTTCTCCTCTAGGAAGGTTGTAAAACCTTCCTAAAGGAGGAGGCTACTTACTATGCTACATTCTATCTAAGACATCTAAGGAAATGCAGACTTTAGCTTAAGGAGTTTCACAGCTGCGTTTTTGTGTTTGTGTTGTTGGTTTGTTTTTTTGTGGTTTTTTTTTTTTTTTCCCATTATACAAATATGCAAACTGTCTGATATGGTGAATGTGGTGAAGACAGTGCCAACGCCTCGCAGTGTCAGAGTATTTCTATTGCTGCTATACTGATTGCTTTTTATCTTTCTGGTCCAGCTAACCTTGTTGAGGGTATATTTGTACTGCATTTTGCTTGTGTCTTCCACTAATTAATGGCTGAATTCTAACAGAAGTATATGAGTTTGGTCTGTTGTTTTTTTTTTTTTTGAGTCCTAATTCAGCTTAAGTGTATGCACTGAGAAGCTGAGGGTTTGAGTCTTGTTGGTCAATGAGCAATGCTGTATGTGACACTTAGAAGAAAACTTCTGACTTTTAAAAAAGTAGAAAGAGTATATTTCCAGGCATCTGTCCTCAAGGGGTAATTCTGTAGTCTCAGTCTTGAGAGGATAGAGGCATTTCTTTACACCCTTGTCAAGTGTCCAGGTGAGATAGGCACACATTTAACCATGAATATTCATTACGGGTGCTGCCTTAATTCAGGCAGTCTAATTTTGAGTTACAGCTTTCTAGAGAAATAGCTCTGAGGGCAGAGGCTAGGGAGTTATTTGGGGTAAAATAGAAAGGCTGAATACTGCTCACCTTAAAGGTGTGGAGGAAGATTCAGCAAAAACATTATCTGGACTTTCTGCATAAAACTTACACTGCCCTGAAGCAAATTCCATGTGTGTCTCTAAGCAGCTCCCAGTATTCTGCATGTGATACCTACAGTGTAAGCATTGCATCTCCCAACATGCCTAGGAGAGAAGGAAAGCGTAAGACAGCAAGGCCCAGCATAATCCTCTTGCTTGTCTAAGAGGCGATAGTATATCTTTTAAATAGATCTAGAACACTACGAAAGCTAATCCAGACTAATTTCATGGTGGAAAGATCAACCAAGTCCATATGCAAAACTAAATCTTGCAGTGTATCTTAAGAAAATTGTAAATTGAAGCTTCTCCAAATTGCAGGACTATTTCCAGTAATATGCGCAATATGACACAAACATTTACAAAACCTTTCATACTACTGAAATCTTTAACTGGTTCGGATTTACCTGCACTTCTGTAGACATTCTTTCAGTCAGTGGCATGCTCAGTAATGTCTTTGATTACTGTCTTTCAACAGAAAAAGTTGTCGTTCATAAGATGTCTTAACACTCAGAACTGATTTCATGGCTAGGTGATGACCAGTATGTCCCCAGATTAAATGTGTAAATAATGTGTTGTCTTATAATGTAGAAGTAGCAAATGTATTGTTTTCATGAATAAAATCAAGCTACTTTCTTTATTTCAGTCCTGCAGAGCTATAAAGTAATCATACTTAATTAGCGATGAGCACATTCCATGGAAAGATCTTTGGGCCTAAAATCTTTCTGTCCCTTCTTGCTCACCAAAGGATCGTCTCATGAACAGTTTTTTTCTCACAATGCATTGAGTATGGCCTTGGCAAAAGGGACAGGACCTTCATTCCCTCTTCATGAAACTAGTCTGTCACTAAATCGCATAAGGAAGAATCTTGTACTCTGAAAGCCTCTTTGAAAAAAAAAAAAAAATCAAAATATGAGTAGGAATTGCTTGAAGATGTGACACCAGTCCTTCCTTATTAGGTGTGTAATGAGATGAAACTGCTCAGAATAGTGGTAAAGAGGGGAAGAGGCTTTAAAGCACAAGATTTCAAAATTTCAGAATTTCTGGATTATTTTTTAATCCACAGCTGATAAAATACATTTCCATACAAAGAAGAGTGGAAACTGGAATTTAAAAGAACAGACAAAAACTCAGCTTTTCAAGGCACGTTTAAAATAACAGATTTTAGAAAACCAATTTAAAAAAGTTTTGCAGGTGAAATAGTTTTTTATCCTTCACATAATAGGAGAAACGTGGGAGGAGTTGTGATCATCTGAATCGTGATTTATCTGCAGTGCATTTGCATGTCCTCATGACAAGATCACAGATCCAGAATATAAAATTATAGATTAGCTATGCATATTTAAGAAGTGCTTAAAAGACTTGCTAAGCTCTAAATTGTGGTTATCCTTTCAATAATTACTCAGAATTAATTTACAGAGCTTATGAAAGCTAAAGTTGACACAGAGGCCATGATGTCTGAGCACAGATATCTGCAAATACCACAATACAGGATACGTTCATTTGGAAGGCTTCTGGCTTTGACAGCGGATTTAGTGTCTGACTCCACATTTTTCCAGTGGTATACCGTGTGTGTGTGCTTGTCTCTATTTAAAATAAATATATAGCCACTAAATAGAGATGAACTTATCCTAGGAATGAAGCTGAAATTCTGTTCTTTTTCTATCAATGGCAGATATTTGCTGCATTTCTTTTTTTTCTTTTTCCTTGGGAGAATAAATTTAAAGACACTTTCAGTACCTGGTAAGAATATAATTTGTGAATAGTATTAATCCCCCTAAAAGAAGGGAACTATTCAATATTTGTCTTTTGAATCCAAGAAGGTGCTTTGAGTTTTGAATGATGGCTCACACTGATTGCATTAAACTGAATGAAATTACATTCTCAGTATTGTGTCTACCTCCTCCCTCTACCTTTCATTGACTGCAAGTTTCAATTAAGTTGCAGGCTGTCAGAATATTTTGTAAGCTCCCATTTTAAGGAACAGTGGATATTGCTGTAGTGAACCGGGCTATTACATGTTGGTGATCAAGGAAATGTTAATCTGTGAAGAGTTGTTTTGAATGTGTATGATTTAACTACAAGAGTCACAGCCAAGCCATACTAGAGGCATTCACAACTGTTTAATTCTTATTATCTTTGCTTTCTAATCCACCTTCTTTTTTAAATTGCAGTTCAAATGTTTGGATATTTTAACATATAATTAGGTTTCACTCATGAAAGGAAATACTTTATTCTTCCAGTCTGTAGGTTCTCTGTGGGACTATATTGTAAATTGCATAATGGACTATAAACCAGACCATTACATAATTGTACATTGAATTTAGTCTAAAATCTGTAGGCATGTCAGATAATGCTGACATGCTCACAGACTCTGCTAGCTAGATTAAGGTGATCCCTGGAAGGACTGCATAAACTGTGTAGTCACACCTGAGATAGCATTGAAGGCACGTAGAAAATGACGTGGGGGGAGGGGGAGAGGAATTGTAAAAAAGTTTTTGACAACCCAATGTATAAGTTTTTCTGGTAACTTCCTTATTAAACTTTTCCCAAGTTAAAAATTATGCACTTATTTTACTCTGAGTCTTTTCCTTCCATGTGATCTTTTAACCTTTCCCCTGATAACACTACTTCTTTGACATCACTTGATCAACAGGCTTTCAGAAATGTTCATTTTGTCTTCATGGCCCACTTTATCTACTGTGTTAACCACTTTCCCACAACATTTCATCAAGAGTGAGTATAAGGGCAGAATTCTTGCAGGAATGCTGGCTATTACAATAGGCATCTGCACATATTGAAATAATAAAACATCTGGGAAGTGTCATTTTTAACTGGCATTTCAGAGGCAATTTATGTTTATATTCTGTTACTTGCTTGGAAGATAAAAGAGAAATTACTGTTTCTAACTGGTTAGGTCTATTTGTGGTTAGTTAAAAGAGAATAATTGAGTTTAGTTTATAAGAAATGGTTTTGTTTAGTTGGTGATCTGAACAGCTAATTCAGGGTTTTATCACCTGATACTTGAAGCTGTAGGAAAACAGCAAACAAAAATTCCTGGGTTAAAAAGCGTTTGAAAATATAGTTATAAAATAGAGTTATAAACACTGAAGTACCAAATGTAAGCAAGTACTTCTGAACCCTTGGAGATTTCTTCCCCTAGAAGGAAGATGCTACAGAACACCTCTTGTTTTATGCGTGCTGGGGCAAGGATCATTTCCACTTCTTGTCTCTGATATTTAAAGGTTTTCTACTATTTCACCACGTTTTTGTTTGTTTTATTAGTTTTTTTCCCCCCTTCTGCTCTCCCCATGGCTGATATATTTATCTCTTGCTGTGCTGGCAAATAACCACTCAGCAGGCAAATGCCTAATGCAAGAACATGGCAGAAGTTCAAGCCGATGACTCAGGACTCCACAGGAAAGCATTTTCTCTGCTGTCACTACTCAGTGACAATTGATAGGCTGCTTTAAAAGAGAATTGTGCTTTCTTGTATCGTTGCTGGACGATGGAGGGTTTGGTTTCAATGGGTTTCTGTTGCTATATGAGAATGATGGTCTGACTCCTAGCATAATAAATATATAAGGATTTCCCTCAATAATTCTCCCACCGCATAGAGTCAATACTGCGTAGATCTCAGTTTACATCTTGAAATATGAGACCTCAGGTTTTATGGAAATCTAAAATAACAACAAGCTGCAGATTAAAAGCGTGTGTGGGATGTGTAGGGTATTCTTTTTTATCTCCCCAGTGCACTCTTTTTGGTTGAGGACAGATAAGATTAAGTGACATATGAGGGACAGAGCAGTAAATGCACTTTACACCCTCTTCTGAGGCTGAGGGATGCTTGTTTGTTCACTTTGGAAGGGAGTGGAGGAGAGAGACTTTACCATGCTGTGGTGAAGTCACTCACTGTCTTGCATCCACTTTTTATTATAGCCATTCCACTGGAATTTAAAGGGGGTAATGAAGGAGTAAATTAGCCTTTATTTTTATTGCATTTGTGAATTTAACCCAGTAATATAACCCTCAAAGAATCACTGTCCCTTTATGGAGCATATCTTGCTATGAATAATTAGTATTATCAATGACTTAATATTGTGATTAATACAAGATTGTGGCATTTGGTCATTGAGACATGAAGTATTTCCCAACTCATTCTATCTTTGGATTTATCCCTGTTCTTGAATTGCATGCTTTCTCCAGTGGTGCCTGAGGCTTGCTGGGTTAAATGATGTCTGAAGAAGACTTTAGCATTCACTGCTTGACTGCTTTATGTGGAAGTAAATGTGTTTAAAGATACAGTATTATGGGTAGTTATGAACAAAATATAACTGCAGTATACAACACTGATTAAATTATTGTGTTTTTCTTAAGCAAAACTTTTATGTCAAGATTTATATGTTAAAGTTAGTCATGCATGAAAGCCTGTCTGAATTAGATTCTCAAAGCTGCTATAGAATCATCAAATCACAGAATCATAGAAC
>WYDI02010513.1:0-17870 GCA_009867235.2 Psittacus erithacus | reverse complement strand
CCAAAGTCTGCTCTCTTGAAGTCCAGGGCAGTGAGCTTGCTGCATGCTCTTCTCACTGTCCTGAGGATCTCAAACTCGACCATTTCATGATCACTACAACCAAGGCTGCCCTGGAGCATCAAGTTTGACGCCACCCAGCCCCCCCAGGCCCTTCTCTGCCAAGCTGCTTTCCAGCCTGGTGACCCCCAGCTTGTGCTGGTTCCGGGAGATTGTTCCTCCACAGGGGCAGGGCTTTGTTCTTGCCCTTGTTGAACTATCATCCAATTTCTCTAGCCTGTTGAGGTCCCTCTGGTTTGACGCATGAATGTCTGGCATGTCAGCTACTCCTCCCAGTTTTGTATTGTCTGCAGACTTGCTGAAGGTGCGCTCTTCGTCACTGACTAGGTCATTAATGAAAATCTTATAATATTGGGCCCAGTATAAACCTCTGGAGTACCCCTCTAGTGCTGCTAATCATAGCCACTTGAGCCTCAATAAGGAGATATTTGTGTCTCCTACTATTGCTGAAGGAGTTAACTCCTTAGCTTGGAGCTAAGACCAAGCAAATTTGCTTAGGTTAAAAATTACTGGATGAATTCAACAATTCTTTACTTGCAAAGCTTAAAGATTATAAACATATATAGTAACAGCCTGTATTATTTTTCTGTCAATACTGTCATTTATGTTCTGAGAAAAATAGTACTTTGGAAGCATGTTAATTCAGAAAATATAGGCATACAAAATTTGTCAAAACAAATGCTATTTATATAAGCAAGATTTCTTTCTCTTTTTTCCTTTTTTTTATTAGCCCAGTCTGAATCCAGATTAGGTTTATTTTCATTCCTTCTGCTGTTTGTTGTAACTCCTAGCTGGATCTACTGGAGCAATGGTTAGAGGTACAAGGCACAATTCTCTTGTCCTTGTAGTAAAAATTAGTTTGCAGATACAGCACCACTGAAGCTAAACAAAGCTGCTTGCAGAGTAAGATATTAATGAAGAGAAGCCAGAGTGGCAGAATCTGCATCATTGTTAATAATTTAAGATTAGACTGTGCCACAAGGATGCTGCCCATATGAGTCAGTGCCACACCATGCCATCCCAGAAAAGGAAGGTATGTGTATTATAATGAACTTGCTACTTACTTCTGAGGTCAACAGCTCCTTGTGGACATGTCATTCCAGCAGTATTCCTCTGTCTGGCTTCAGAAGATTGAAAAATGGAAGACAGCTTGTAAATTTTACACAGACCACAGCCATTTGAATGCTCTCCATTCTCAAGAGTAAAACTGGTAAAACCCTTTTATTTGCAGCCATATGCTGCGTGCCCTCAGAATGTACCATGATGAGATGTAACAAAGCTTTCAAAGCTTCTAACTCACAGGGTTGAGGAACACTGGAAATGTCCCATGTCCTGAATTCCACCAAAATGGATGTAAAAGCTAGCTGTATGCAAGTACATACTAGAATATCAGCTATCCTAAAGTCCCTCAGGTTACACAGTCCACATATGTGACATCCAGGAGGACAAATGATTAATAACCTGCATTCTCCTCACTATTCCTTGCAGAGGTTTTTCTAACCAGTCCTCGTTAGTTCCAGTGAAGGAAAATTTTTTTTTTTTGATTGAAAATCTCTTTGATTTCATCATTGTCAACCCATGGCACCGTTTGATTGTGGTAACAATGCAGAATGGGCTTCGGATGACACTATGTCCCAGAAAGCTGGATATGTGGCACCATTCTCAACAACATCTTGTGTTCTAGGGTCTGCTACAAAGTTGACTGACTCATTTTATATTATTTAGAATAGACCAGTAAGGAGCAGAGAATGAATGTGAACGACATACAAATCAGTTATGTTTCCTCTTCTTTCACCTTTGCATCAAGGGACAAATAAATTACTACATCCTCAAAAGGCTGTAGCTGTTAGGATTGTGGAGAGAAGGAAGCAAACAAAGTTAGAATTCCATGCACGATCTCCCCTCTCCACTCCTTTTCTTTTTCCTCCTCTGTGGAATGTTTGGCTTCAGAAGGCAAATCCAACTCAGCTTTCAGATAGAGGATCAGGTGCATCAAACATTTGGTCATCTGAGACACCTGTGAATTGCGAAATGGCTCGAGGGCAGCTCCTTCTTTTAAAAACTGCAGGCTCCAGAAAGCTGCGAAAAGGAGGGTCATGGACAAGGAAAACTGGCAAGTTCTACATTTTGATGACTAAGCATCAAACTGACACAAACAAATGTTTACTCAAGACAGAAGAGATAGCAGCTGCCTGAAGCATTTTGCTTGGGTTTTCTAAGTGCTAAAAATAATGCTGTGTGTTTGCATTTAACACCAAGATAACTACAAAGCACAAAACTGCAATTGTTTCAGCTTTGCACATGCTCCTGCCTTACTTTCCCTGGCACAGCATCACTCTTTTTAGCTATTTGCAGGTTCTTGAATAGACTCTGCTTCTCTTCCTCCTCTCAGTAGTGTTTCTTATGAAACTTCAGAACTCTTTTGTGCCTCTGCAGCACTGCAGCCCATCACCTGCCCCCAGAACAGGCTGGAAGGATAGGCAGCTCTCTGAGCCATCTGGAGAAGTGAATTCTAATTGAGTAAGGACTGAGGCTTCACTGCACAGTGTAAAAAGCTTTCCCTAACTCAAAATACAGTCCCAGGTTCCATAGAAAGCCCATTCCTGTGCAGTCAATTATTATTACATAACAATCAGTTGAGTGTTTCTCTGGTATACCAAACTCAGCTTTTAGAGATATTTGTTCAGATGACTCTGAACAATAGTAATTTACTGGATGTGCCTTGGCAGCCTCCCTCTAAATCAGTGCAAAGTAACAGTCTCCCTCTTTTCTCAGTATGAGCACCACTGTGCTTTCGTACCACACAGTCATTTTCCTTACTTATTTTATATTGCTTTTGAATGAGTCCATGAATCCAGAACCTTCTACCCTTATTTTTTTCTGCAGCATAAGCATTTTAATATATTGCACTGAAAATAATATGTTGGCTTTCATTCTGGGAGCCTGATTGTAAAAACCCTGGCTGTATTGATGAGGGCAGTCACCTTGAGAAGTTCCCTTGAAGCCTGGCAAGGAGAGGCTGCATAGTCTGTGCTGTACCACAGTGGCTGAAGAATTTGGCTGTCATCCTCTGTAGGGAAACAGAGGCACAGAAATGCTGAATAACACACCTCAATTTTATAACTTGCTGCATGCTGAAAGTAGGACAGGTGAGGACTCTTTTCAAAATAGACTGTATTTTAGCACATCTGTTTGAATCCTCAATAGTTTTAATCCTAAGCATCTCAGAAATCCTTTGTGTAGAATTCTACCTTAGGAGACAAAAATGTTATATCTGAAAGCAACTGAATCCAGGCTAGCGCTTAGCACCTCTTTTGTAGCAGTAATAGCTTTCAGTTCAGCATTAGATAGAAAGGATTTGCAAACTTCTAACAGCAAGGTAACTGTGATATTCAATACTCAAGTATTGAATAGGACAAATTCATCCTATAGTGGGAGCTGCAGACTTTGAATGTCCTCTTTCTTAGAAAATACCATAGCCCTGGCCTGCACTCCAAAAGACAGGTATCATTGTGCCTCAGGAAGTTATGTTTTAGAAAGACCTGTTCTGCCCAGTTTGATATCTGGCCTTAGATGGCAACTGAATGGTCTGTGTCCCAACTGGATGGAAATTATTTTACTTTGAATGGGAGGCAGGAGTTTCAGATGTACCCGTGCCTCCTCTTATCTGTTCATCAATGATATGTGTCTGCCTGGTAGAATGTTATGGCAAGGAGGTTATGGATGAACGTGCAGATGCAGGCAACTGTGCCAAAGCAGCCCACAGGGAGATCATCTCCCAGGTTTTGCCTTTTCGTGATGCCTTCTTGTGTCCAGGGGCTTATTCTTTCAGTGCTTCAAGTGGAAGGCAAATAATTCCTCTGTTTTTTTCTCAGTTGCATTAGAAGTAGAAAAGCACAGAATTGTACTTACACACAAAGTAGCCAGACAGGCTTATTCCATTTTTTAAAAATGAACATACATGTGTAGCCTGATGCTGCTATGGAAATGGGAAGGAATTTTCTTTTTTCTCTGTTTTTGCTTATCCTTATGCTCCACTGATTTCAATAATATAGTGAAAATAAAAAATGGCTTTACATCTGTCTGCTATATCCTCTTGGCTGTCTGTGACTTATGTATATACAGGCAGCATTAAAAATGGTCATGAGCATGGCAAAATTCAGTATTAACTTGAGCTTTGTCATGATGCAGGTTTTACAACTGTTTGATTCTCTCACACAATCACCAAATGTTCTGGTAAACTGTGTATCATGTTTGTACACAAAAAATGACCAGGCATAAAATAAAGGAGGGAATGAATTATGTTTAAAATAGACTGTTAGTCGCTGCTGTGGAATTTTCCAATGCAGCATGAAAATCCTATTTGGATAGTTACAGGAGCTGAAATAATGCAACTCAGAGAGTTTTCCACTGGGCAAAACAATCATTAGCCTTCTTTCCTCTTTTTTCATGTACTTAAATTTCAGCAATCCCATTTCTGTTCTTCAAAGGAGGTGTTTAACCAGAAGTGTGTGAGCAGGAAGACTTGCATAACAAGGATGTATTTTTTCATGGTTTAGGGTTGCGGGTTTTTGTTGGTTGGTTGGTTTCTTTTCTTTTTCCCTTTTTTCTCTTCTTTTTTTTTTTAATGTTCATATTGCTTTGCTGACCTAGATACTAATTCAAGGAACTAAAAAAACTGAATAGCTGTGGGCAATGAACCAGACTTGCATAAACTCATTTCACACAAGAAAGAGTTGAAGATTGCACAGTACACTGTGTGGATGCCCTACATCTTTGTTTAAATATACTTTATGTAAACTACAATTTGACTTCTCAGATTAGAACTCATGTTAGGTGACTGACTGGACAAAGCAAATTGCTTTGTTTTGTGTTAGTCCAAAGACAATTTTCAAAGCTGTCAGAGGTTAATGATAAACAATTTTTACTCAGGCAAGGGGTCCTGAAAGGTAAAAACAACCAGAGGAAAAAACCTCAGATAATTAGTAGTTGAGCCGGTAATGTTTCATGTCATGTTGGTATTGTAATAAATTAAAACAAAGTAAACAGCTGCTTATTTATTTATTCATGGGGAAAATTATATGCAGATTTTAGGAGAAAGAAACATTTTAACATAAATATTAGGCTCTTGTTGACTAACTTTTCCTACCTGGTGGCTTTTTACTTACGTGTGAAAACTGCTGATATTACATTTCTTTTACTGCTTTTGGAAAGCAGTTATACAAACTAATAGGCAACTCAATAGAATTCTTCTTATTTTCCTCCCATACAGCTAAAAGTTCTCAGATACAGGCCAGAATTGCAGCATTCCCAGGCATTAGAGATCAGGCAATACCTCAGCAATGCCAGCCACAAAGCATAGTGAAAGAGGTGTTTTTACAAGGTTTTCACTTTTTTCAAAAGAATTATGTTATGAAATTCTCAACATCACTCTTCTTGGAAACTAAAATGAAATTTAGGAAGGTGGATCAGGAAATCAGTGCTCTCCTCTCTCATGTCTGTGCCTCCTGGCATCTATGCGGCTGGGATTGAGTAGGATAACTGTTTGAAACAGTGATGACCATTGTGTAAAATGTGGAATTCTCAGAGTAAACCACTGTTTAATTAGTCAGATGATAGATTGGGATAGATGTTTTCAAAGTACAAAGGGACAGGAGAGCACATCCCATCACCAGTCTCACTGAACATTAAGTGGAACACGCGCCTACCCACCTTTGCTGTTCCCACCCGTGCCTTTGAACTTCCACCATTAACACTTCTCCTCGATTCCAGCTGAGCTTCCTTGAAATCTATAACTTAGAGCAAATATTGCACCTTGAGATACAAATCCAAAATCAGGCTCAGCTCTTTGCTCTCTCAAATCATCTACGTATTCTTGTATTTCTAAACCCACACTTATGAGAGTGAATTCTACAAATTACACTGTGATATTTCTGAAGGCTGTCGAAGGATTCCACAAAAATATTTGGGGGTTTATGCCTCATGAACTATGCAATCTCAAATTAAATAGATACTGTAATAAGGCATCAAAGCAACAGCTTTAATTTGTTTTCCCTGTTTCAATAGTTCAAGAGCTGAGCCTTAGCAGAAACAGCTGCTGTTAGTGACAGCCTAACATTCACTATATATTTTTCATTATTTTTTACTCCTGTATTTACCTCCTATAACCTATTTAACCTATTTTTAAAGAGTGACAGTTTGGCTGGTACAGGATGGGTAGGGAGTACAAATTCACTTGTTTTGTACAGCCAGCTAGCATATTAAAATTCTGTATTATGGAAATGGTATCTGGTGATACTGCAGAAAAAGCCCCTGATGTTTACCTCCAGTGTGAATCAGATGGAACTTTTAAAATGAGTCCTGTAAGCGCATTCCAGCGATTAGCTGTATCATGGTTATGTGTAAATTTCTGTGTCTGTTTTCCCAGGTTTGGGACAGATGGTACTGAAATTCGTCTGGTTGCAGCTAACTGTAAAAGTCATCTTTATAACAGTATGATTTTCCCCTGGCCAAAGAGCTGGCAATTGTGAACTTTGCCCCACAGCTCTCATTTTCCAGGATAACAGAGTCCTAATTTCTTGCTTTATAACTTCCCTCAGTATACAGTGGGCACACTGGAAACACTTACTGCACAGCTCCTGGAACATCTGGTTTTCTGCCAATTTATGTGGGAAGGCTGTATGGGGTACCATGCAGAGTTCAGAGATGCAGAATACTTTAATGGGTTTGGAGGTTTATACATAATGTCTGAAATAAGTGAGCAAGTAAAACATATGTGGATATGTGAAACAAAAGTAAGTTTATGGAAGAACAAAGAGATGTCACCCTTATTTGTACATAATTTGAAGTTTATGCTGATGTATTTCAAACCCTAGCATCACTTAAAAATACAAATGTCGAGACTGCATGATTAGAGGAGCAGAACCTGCTTTCCTGTCTGCAATACTTCTTGTGTTTGTCTAAACTCTAATGAGGATGAACTTTTGTTCATTTTGTTTTGATTCTGTTTTGATGGTGTTGTATAGTACCCCAAGCACCTCAGTTATGCCAATGGGGCTTTATAAATAAGTTATTAATTATTGTTTATGTGTATTAAAAAGGGGAACTACTTCAGAAGAAAAAATAATCTTCCCACTTAGAATTGCTTTCCTAGAAGAAGTCTGATTAATAAAATGTTTCATGAATTTTTAACTGCTTTTAAGATGATTTAACAGCAGGAATCGGGCAGATAAGGCATCATCATGCGATCTGTCTTCTCTTTAAAGTCTCTAGTAGCAAGCCCTCTGCAGGACACAGATGGTCTGTGGGCCAAAGTTTCAGAACTGAAGCACTAATCAATCAAGAGAATTAAGACAGCATCATCAATCATTTTGGAGAGCTCGTTCTTTCATTCACAGAACTCTGACACTGGTTTATCTTTAAAAAGAATATCCCCTTTAAGAAATACTTTAAAAAGCAATCGTCAGTTCTCAGTGGAATAAACTTTCATATATCTTAAAATTTCCTGCAGAAAAAAAAAATCACTTTTTTTTCGTCAAACTGAGACCAGAAATGAACGAGTAGAAATTCTGCTTTATAGCATGCAACCTCGCCACTGTAGGACAGCAGAGTAAAGTGCTAATCAGCTCAAAGCTCCTATTTCAGGAAGCTCTTGTACAAATCACTGTTTGGTTCGTTAATAAATGAAAGGAAAACTTTAAGAAAAAATTGGCTTATCCATTTTGAACTATCCTGATTCAAGCCAGCCTATCACAATTATAAACCACGTGAAAAATAAAAGATTTGCAAAGGAAGAAATAAGTGAGAGGAAAAAAAGGTTAAAAGAAATATTAAAGAATGCTTAAAATAAATTTAAATTTAAAAAATACATTAAAAGTATTCATATGAGAATAAATGTAAGTTGTTGGGCTTTCTTTTTCAGAGACTAACCAAAGTGTTTTTAAGACTTCTTTTTAATAGCTTCTTTCTGTTTGGCCTTCAGTTTGGTCCTGTATACATCCCAAGATAACTAGCAAGCACTTTTTCCTCCATCAGCAAAGGAAGAGGAATAAACTGATATGACCTCATATCATGGTGAGTAAGGCCCAGCATCCTGTGAGAGCAAAAAGTCATAGGTTAATATCCACACTGCTGTTGTTTCTACTTGTTGTGTGAGTACCTGGCTTCCTGCTGACAGTGTTTTTACAACTATATTAGACTAAAAGTGGTTCCAGGAGAATATTTTGAAGGTTGGGACACTTGCCATATTATTTTATTTTAATTTTAAATGGCTCTTGCCATCAGAGTGTATAATGGGCACAAACCATCTAACACTTTTGTCATGCAGAAGACCTGATAGTCTGAATTGAGAGCAGGACCTTTCCAAGGCTGTCTGAAAACAAAAGTGCCTGCCTCAAACTGCCCATAGAGGATGGCTGCCTGTGGCTGCTTGTTGCACATAGATCTGCATGCTGCCTGGGAGGGAAAATTCACTGTTTCTCCTGCTAGGGTCTCCTTTCTGCGTTGTACTGTGAACTCTGACAGTCAATAGAAGCATAGGCCAGCTGTGAGAGGCTTATACAGTAAAGATTGAGTTTCTCAGACAATTGTCTTTTTGATTTTCCTTCTTTTGGGGGAGCATCAGTCATCTTTCTTCAACCTAATAAGAAAAAGCAGTTGAATTTGAGTGTCCACAGTAGGATGTAGTATTCAGGCTGCCTGACCAGGTGATCTGAGAAAACTAATTAAAAAATCACCTAAACGTCCTCCTAAAAGTGGTATCACCTGCTTTTGCCCACTTCTTCTCTCACTTCCACTCTACAGTGATCATGTGTTTTCTATAACCTAACAACCCAGGCTCAATTCTGAAGTATATATTTATGCTACTTAAAAATAGCCCTATACCATTGGAGTGCACCTCTGAATTCAGTCTATAATGCTTTTCTCTTTGCTTCTGTCATGAACTGATTTTTCTTTAGATGCTGATGTTTCCCAATTTCACCTTTTGATTTACCTCAGTCACCATCACTGGCAATATCCCAGGGAACAGAATTCTCTGGAAGAAATGGTGTTCAGTGCCTCTGCAGTTTCATTGGGATTATGGTCCCAATCACACATTGGTTCTGAATCAGCCACTCAAGGTCAAAAACAGGGACTACACAAGAAAATGATGGATTTGATACATTTTCATTGCCTGTGTTTGAAGAAAGATTTTGCTTTCTGAAAACTAAATGTTGAGTCATTTTGATCTGATGGGGTTCTGCTATGCCAAGAAAATTTTCCCTGGATTTTTTGTCCTGAAAGCTTTTTTCCAGGAGAAGTTAGTAATCCAAATGTTTTGCTTTTAAGTTATTTCACCTTCCTAACCTTAATTACTCACAGCACGGATCCAGAATGTAGAAGAAAACCTTTGGTAGCTTTCCTAGGAAAGCCTCAAGAAGAGAGAGCTGAGCTTTGCTCTGCTGCCATTGCCTGCTTCTGTATGTTCCCAGATCAATAACTAAAAAGGTGCAAAGCCAGTTGGCCACCAGGGCAGCAGCATATCTCATTATTAATGAGAGTGACCTTTCCACCCGCAGCTTCACATGACTGAAATAAGGGGAAATTAGTTTACACAGCTCAGAACTTATATAACTGGTGATGCTAGGGGTGAAATTCTTGCTCATGGTGTGATGAATACATTTTGGATCTATTTGAAAAAAAATTGTAGAAATCAGACTGAAGATAAAAAGACTGCAACTGAACCGGCCAGATCCTCTGTAGTTTCTGACAGATAGGTGAAGAATAATGATGTTTCCTAGGTGTCTGTCCTTCCGTTTGGTGAATTACACATTTAACTGGAAAAATCACTGCTGCTGAACCAAAGGTCCTGCTGCTTACACCGTTTACAAAGGCACTTAAAATTATGGACAAGAATACAGTTTTGTGAAGAGAGGGAGGCTGCTGTGTGGGTTGAAGGGTAACATTTAAAAGCTTTGCTCATTCCAAAGCAGCTGCGTCACTTCTCATTGGCTGTTATACTCAAGCTTAAAAAGGGACCATAAGATCTTAGTTATATACCTAGCTAGCTAGTTAATCAATCTAATACTAAACACTTATAAAGTAGCTTACACGGAATATTGTAAATCTTTTAAACAAAAAACAAGGGGCAATTTTATGCTACTTACATATTATCTTATGAATAAAAATATATTTACAAAGCAAAAATAATTCAGATAAAGTGCTAAAAATAAATTCCAAACTGAAATGAACTTATTTTCTTACATAGGGCTGACACTGCTTTCACTTGAGATATAAATTAATAGTTTATTTGTCGTAAAAGTAAAATGCAACAAATAAAACTCAAGGAAAATATATCTTCCTTTCTCTTGTAATATCCATGCAATCATCATTGGTTTAGGGTAAGATTTAACAGGAAATTTTCCACAACTTGCTTTTCAGAAGTTGTCTTTTCAAATTTGCCAAAGGTAGCAAAAAATCTTAGTGTGCATAACTGGTAAAACACATCTTGGTGGGTTTTATTGGGCTCTTCTTTCTTCATTCTTCCCTTCAAATACTTGGAAAAACACCTGTGTACAGTACAAAGTACCTACATTTCCTTAATCCAAATCCTTTCGTTATTTCTGGGACTATACAAGCAATAAATGTTTGTTGTTTTTTTTTTTTGTAACAACTAGGAAAGTCCACTTTCCTTGTCCTACAGCATTAAATTCCCCAAAATGATAATTTAGAAAAATACTAGAAATTTAGAGGCACTGTACTTGTTTAACAGCTGTGCCTTTATTTGGTACTCTTTGGATCTGTCGTATCCCTGTCTTTAAATACTTCAGGCTTTCTAAACTCTACATGTGGTAAAGCTGTGCCTGACCTTATTGGTTCATGAATAATCAGGATACATAACATTTTTTCCTTTAAAATTCTAGTCTGCTGTGAGTTCAACTTAACAATGTGTTCAGGGCTCTAGAATACATTAAGGGCTATCTTCAGATGAATGTGTAAAAATATATCCTTATTTCAGTTAAGTACAAAATCTATTGTTTAATGGCAGTATCTCCCAAAGCTCACTGTTAAGAAGCAGACCTGAATGAACAATTCAAACCAGAAGATTTTCTAGGGTCAAGAAGGAATAAGAATATGGTTTTGAATTAGATGTTGGCAGTTGATGTGTGTTTCTCAGAGTGACATTCTGGGATATCCAAGCCAGTTCACTTCAACTTACTATTGCATGGCCAGAAGCTCCCATGGAATTGTCACACTGTGTGTTGCGGTTTAGATGCAGGCAGCTACTAAGTACCATGCAGTTGCTTGTTCACTGCCCCCTCCTGCAGTGAGATGGGGGGGAGAATTGTCAAACAGGTAAAAACTATAGGTTGAGATAAGAACAGTTTAATAACTGAAATAAAGTAAAATTAGAATATCATATCTTATCATATAATATAGAAGCATAGTATCAACTAGGTTGGAAAAGACCTTTAAGATCATCAAGTCCCATCTTTACCCCAGAATTGTCAAGTCCACCACTAAACCGTGTCACTGAGGGCCTCATCTGCATGTTTTTTAAACATTCCCAGGGATGATGATTCCACCACTTCCCTGGGCAGCCTGTTCCAATACCTGATCACCCCTTCTGTGAAGAAATTTTTCCTAATATCAAATCTAAACCTTCCTTGATGAAGCTTGACACCTTCATATCATCATATCATATCATATCAAATCAAAGTAACATAAGGAAAAGAAAGGAATAAACCCCAGGAAACACAAGCGATGCACAATACAATTGTTTGCCACTTGCTGACCAATGCCCAGCCTGACCTGACCAGCGATTGGCCCCTCCTGGTCAACTCCCCCCAGTTTATATACTGGGCATGATGTGCTGTGTTTTGGAATGCCGCTTGGCTAGTTTGGATCAGGTGACCAGTCTCTGTTTCCTCCCGGCTGACCGTGCCCTTCCTCACTGGCAGAGCATGAGACTGAAAAGTCCTGGACTTAGGGTAAGTGCTACTTAGCAAAAACTAAAACATTGGTGTGTTATCAGTATTATTCAAAATACAGCATTCTGCCATTATTTGTTAAGAAAAACAAAAAAAAACAAAACAAAACAATCCCAGCTGAAAACAGGAAAATGAGAAACAAACCTCTACACTCCACATCTGATTTAGAGTCCTGCTTCCTCATACACAGCTTTCTGGACCCTGAAGCTTTCTTTGACCTGAGATGGATATAAACTCAGAAACTCTTAAAACATAAACTGTTAGATAGTAAATATGATTTTTCTTATAACATTTGATTACTCTTTGTAAGTGGATGGTGTTTTCCTTTAAAACCTCTCAACTGGGCGCTATGTCTTTTTTCAAACTTTCAGTCAACTTTCTTTACATACAGTCTTACACGTAACATGACATGATGAGCTCTTCCTAGATGTTTAAGAATTTGTGACTTTAAAAGGACTGTAGCACCCATCAGTCTCTTTCTCTTCTTCTCTTACTAAAACTGCCTGAACCATACCAGATTCCTATCTTTCATTGTTTATGGTGTCCTCAGACTCTTCCGTCTGAGTAAGAACCATCAAATTTACTCTTTGCTGCCCCTGATCTGGATAAAGTATAGCTCAGTTCCTGAAAGCAGCTATCAGTGAAGGAGGAATTTCAGATCACCGCCTAGAATCCACAGCTTTTCTGTACATTGTCTCAACCATTATCCCACATTTATAAGTTTCTCCATCTGCATTCTTGTGATTTATAAATCACAGGAAAATTTTGAGCCATTAAAGAGCTGATACTTCCAGGAAGTTGTCACCCAGCTCTGGCCTACAGACACCCAACTACAGAAACATTTCACAATGCATTTGGCTGGCTGGACTCAGGACTGCTACATAGGTCTTATGAGAACTCATTAGTTAGGTATAGCCAAAATCTAGTTGGATATAGCCAAAATCTCTGGAAACCTCATACGGAAAGAACTGAAAAATTCAAATGGAAAGAAATGTAGAATTATATGGTTTTCATAAGCGATAACCCTTTAAATAGTGGTTAAGTATTTTCTGCTCAGTGAAATCCAAAGAGTAGCAGTAGTGTGTGGAGATGCAGCCAAGAAGAAGTTACAATTGCATTTCTTCTGTTGAGGAGTCTGCAGATAGTGAGTCTGGCACAAATTGCTGCTTCTCTTGAGTTTGGTAGACATTGCAACTGTCACCCTGTGGTCAAGATCACCACTTCTCCGCCTGAAATGTTTTGTGTGGACCGTAGGAAATTGTCCACTTGTACCTGTTGGCTTAACCAACGCACATTTAACATATGGGTTGCTTCGTAAGCACATGCAGAATGGAAAGGCCAAGTCAGTATGCTACAAACATGGACCACATCCAGCACTGGGTTCCTGTGAGTGCAGCACTCATGGGTCATCACCTGTCTCTGATGGCAGAGGCAGTCACACTGCCTGACTGGCAGTCCTGGTGGGCAGGCTGTGAATTGTTATGCTGTGGGGCTTCAGCTTGCAAGGTCAAGGGAAGCTGCAGGTACCCAGCCAGATACCTGGTAGGATTCTCTGGATATATGGAGAAGAAGGATGAAAAAGCCAGCAGTGCCAGGTGTATCACTAATCAAAAAGCTTTGAAAGCTTTGCCAAGGAATTTCCAGTCCCTCAGAGGAAAAGATGCAGTCACATCACCTACGACGCTACCTTTCATCACATACCACACTACTTGAAGGGCCAAAGATTTACTACTTTGGGCATTGCCCTGAGGTTCAGCCAGTAATAAGGTGATACAGTTTGGTCTCGTAACTTGAACCCTAATATAGCCTACCTCAACTGCTCAATATGTCAAGTCTTTGTTATTTGTAAAAGTAAACCACACTAAAGGCAGTTGACAGCCTTACTTAAAATGACCATTTAAAATTATATATGTTCTTTCACCTCAAAATTAAAATTATAAGGATACATTAGTATATTTAGAAATTAAAGTAACAATTTTGCATGGTTTAGGCATCTCAAAAGATTTTTGCAGACACTTAGGAAAACACTATCTCCATTGTAATTGTACTAATGTGGTACAGCTCTTTTCCTCTCTACATACATTTAAAAGAGAAATTACAGTTATTTCAGGGTTTTGGGTTTTTTTTTTGTCCTTGGTATGGGAGAGTGACAGTCTTCTTACAACTGTACTATATAGTAGATTGACAGTTAGTTTGATGCATATCTTATTCAAAAACCTGTTGCCTGAGCCTTCTTTCAAGAAGTTTTATCATTTCCAGCTACTTCTATCTCTTTCCTGTGTTGCATTTACACCTCGAAAAAAATTCTAAATTGTTACAATGGATCTTGTAATGTCATTCATATGAGCACTATCAAGTGCAAGAAAGGTAAGAAAGTACGTAGGAAAGAAAGTAGAAAGATTTATTTACTTACTGAAGAACATTAAGACTCAGTATTAGGTCAGGTCTATACAGCTCTGTAGCAGATGTATGAGGAAAGACCAGCATTTAACATTGTCATCGTCATTTCTGCAGAAAGCCTCTTTGAACATGAGAAAGGTATGGCTCCTGTTCAAAACATTTGTCAGTGCCAAAGAAGGGAATGACTTTGTAACCAAGATAGAAGACAACCTGATGAGAATTATAGCTGTGCAGACGGACAGGAAAGACTCTTGTTTCAGAGAGATAGTGTAGAAAGAATCAGAAAGTTGCACAGTTACCTAGTTGGCTTAGAGACAGCATACTATAAACTGAGAAATACAAGGAATGTCCAAAGTATAAGCCAGTTTAATGGTATATCCATAGTACAACACCCTTTATTATATGTGTTGATACAGAAAAGTTGTTATGACAATTGGCAAAAAAAAAAAATACTATTAAGCTTGAGGTAATTCTATATGATTTAGATTTCTCTTAGCAGAACCACTTCATCCCAGCTGGAGTAATTCACTTAAAAGGCAAGTATCACAGATAGAGCTGACAGCAATGCTCATTTACTTAATATAATACAGAAAAACCTATGTGTGGGAGTCTGAACTGAGGATACACTGATAAAAAGAACTGATTTTGTGTTGCTTCTGTAAAGAACTTTGGGGGGACACATTTTGCAGAAGTGGTCTGTAAATCACTAGAACAAGGAGCAAACAGTCTTCCTTGGCTTTGTTACTTGTTTAATAATTTTGGGAATTCTGCAAATCATTGGACTGATATGGAACTTAAATGACCTTAGTCTTTACTATTTGAGATGGGTAAACAGCTGTCTGGTCATATCTCCCAAGATTTTTTCTGTTCTTGTAGGTATGTGTATACCAAGATCAGGAATTCAAAGTGATTTGAGAACCTAATTGAACTTACACATTTATCTTTAGTCATATTGAACTTACGTTAGGTGGCCTATCTGCATCTTTAGGTGCCAAAATACTTCCTCAAATGTGAAAATACTGTCATGAAGGTTTTCAAGATGCAGTTTAGTGAAATTTAGTGCAGACACCAACTGGTTTTGAAACTCATATCCATTTGTGCTGACCAAATTAGTCTCAACAATGTCTGTAAAAAATGAACAAAAAAAAGAGATATGTGGGTATTCATTTAACTCTGAAAAAAGCAAAAATGAAACAGCCTATTTATGGAATGTTACTTGTTTTTATTAATCTTCTGCCCATGCTACTAAACATCAGTCACATATACAGAACTAGATGTTAAAAATTATTACATGTACCTACATGCCTACATTTATGAGCACTAGACTACCACATCCAAGTGTATCTCATATATGAACTTTTTGCTGGGCTAAATTTGTACTGGAGCCTAATCTTTGAATGAGTGTCTGATCTGTGTATGTACAGAAAATATTTGGCCTTTGTTGCTTCAACATGAATCACTTCTTATTGACTTGGTTACCGATTGATCTGTCTTTCACTGTGGATGAATGGATGTATTTTCAGCTGGAATTAAATGAGCATAGGTACTATGAACCAAGAGAAAGATGTCTTAAAGTGCATTACTAATTATTTATACTCTTCATCAAGTGCTCGGTGCTCTTGCTGTGCAGCCCATAATCCTTGTCTAGCCATGGCCCTATCCATTTTTAACTTTTCCTTTTTTCCCATAATAGTCTTTTACATAAAAATAATTGGGTACTTAAATATTTCTAAAGCTAGCAATTAAAAAATACTTTATTGCAAAACCAATATATCTTGTGATGAATACATTATGGGAAAGAAGACTGTCAAGCAGTCCACAAACCAGAATCCAGATACAAGTGCCATGTCTTCTGCATTATTGAAGCCACTGATGAGGTAGTGGATGCATGGACATTTACTATGGATTCTGTGTTCTGTAAATGAGAGGCAAAAATGGATTTAAATTGCATGAGTCTCTGTCACCAAAATATAAAAATGTACATATCAGGGGGGTATATTTTGTGTCCTCAACTCAGAAGGAAGGTACGGAACTGTTGTACTTTATATGAAGTACATGTATTTGTTGGTTTTAAGTCCACCAGTTGTATCATTATATATGCATATCTATATTCTGCATAAGCTCCTGACCTGCAATTACTGGGATATTTCAAACTGTTAAGGAAGAAAACTTATCCATCAATGGTCTAAATTGCTCTCTGAATGAAAGAGTAATTTGTGATAGGAAAGGATTTTGAAACAAGGTGAACTCACTCTCTCACCTTCTATAAATTGCAGTGGAGCAATTACAACAGGCCTAACTATCTGAGGACACAGGAAGGATTTATGGGAGATAATTAGTAATATGAAATATTCAGACTACATAATTCCCACTAAAAATACCTCAGATGGTCTGCAAAACTTTTTAGAAAGGCTAACAGCTAAGGGCAGTTTTCATTTAACTAAGGTTACACTACCCAGAGCTCTGTAAGAGGCCTTGTAATGTAAAAGAATAGCCATATTTAGTCTTATGGTAAGAATATTCCGCTGCAAAGATGGGGCGTGACTCTGTATCATAGTTGCAAGAGCATTCAGCAAGTCAAAACTTGAGCCTCACAACTTTTTCCAGGATTACTAATGTATTTTACTGTTTGTTGCACATAATATATAGGAACGGTCTTTGAAGCATGGACTAGACTCGTATTTCCAGGCCCTCTGCTTTCTGACCCTATGACTCTTGTTTTCTGTGGAGCAGGTTAAACTGAACAGAAAGGAAAGACTGCATTCCCCTCCACTCTCTCTCCTTCCTTCACCATTACCTCAACGGTAGCCCGACAACACAGAAGCACTGCTGAGTGACTCTTCTTCAGGCTTGGAAGGGGATACAGCCTGACTACCTTCCACTCCCTTGGGCATGAACTGCAAGGCTGTACTGTGAAAGAAGAGTTAAAACCAGCTGTCTCCTGCTGACATTGCACTGCAATGGAAAAAGTCATTTTTGAATGAAAACAGGTGTCTCGCTACCTTCAGGAGAGTGCTTGAGGTACCTCTCCACAGCCCTGAATAAGTGGAAAATTTGAAAATGTATCCTCTTGCTCGGAATTTTCAACTGTCAGACTTCAAGCGTGGCAGGTTACACAGTCTGCCCATGTATCTGACACTGTATCTTCTCTGCTTAGCTTCCTAGGGTGATTCGCATTCTGTCCTACTTAGCTTAGCTCCCTAGGGTGGTTTAGCTTCCTAGCGTGGTTTGGGTTCTGTCCTACCACTCTGCGTACTCCCATGTACTGTCTAGAGACCTTAAATGCCTAATTGTTTGTTTCTGTCTACCACATAAAAAGCCAAATATTATAAAGACAGATACATATCCAAGTTAGCAGCCAGGGGCATTGTCGTGGTTTAGGCCTGCCACGCAGCCCACTCACTGCCCCCCCACCTCCTCCCTCGGCTCCCAGAGGGATGGGGA